>OOFB01015203.1:8830-19088 GCA_900323305.1 Trachyrincus murrayi | reverse complement strand
TTTTCCCTTGTCTCTCTCTGTCTCTCTCTGTCTCTCTCTCTCTCTCCCTCACTCTCTCTCTGTCTCTCTCTCTCTCTCTCTCTCTCTCTGCCCTCTCTCTCTCGCTCTCTCTCTATGTGTGTGTGTTTCTGTGCCTTTTTGTTTGATTCTTTGTGTGGTTGTGATGGTGGTGGTGGTGGTGTGTGTGTGTGTGTGTGTGTGTATGTGTGTGGAGACAAGGTATAAGTGGTGTCAGGGTGTAAGTCTGGTGAATACTAAGAGTCTGTGAATGATTAATGGCATGACCTAAGGTGTAGAATAAAGTCACAAACACACACACACACACACTCGCACTCGCACTCACACAAATGAACACGAACACACACACACACACACACACACTTGCACAAATGGACACAGACTGAAAGACACACACACACACACACACACACACACATGCACAAACACACACACACACACAAACAAACACACACACACACACACACACACACACACACACACACACACACACACACACACACACACAAAAAAACACAAACACAAACACACACACACACAAATGGCCACACACACACAGATGCATGGTCATGATAAATATTTAGAATCTCTCTGTCTGTTCAACTAAACAGAGCTCCAAAACAAATGTGTTTGTGTCTCATTGAACTCGTGCACCGAGAGCAATAGACTGAGCCAAACTGGAGAGGCAGGAGTCCATTTCACATTTCTCTTTCTAACCGTCACAGTCCAAACTTTGTGAAATTGATAGCAAACTATTAGGCAAGCACAAGCTGCACAGTTGACCAAAATGTTCTGAAGGTATTTACTGAGACCACGCTGACCACATTGATTCCTCTGATGTATATGAAATCATTGGCAGGTCAGTGTGTGTGTGTGTGTGTGTTTGTGTGTGTGCATGCATGCATGCGTGCGTGCATGTGCATGTGCTTGTGCTAATGCTAATGTGTATGTAAGTTGATCCTCTGTCCTGGATTCCCCGCTAAACTTAGCCGGCTGATGGCCGTTAGCTACAGCTCAGTGGTCATCAGCAGCAGCATGCGGGGAGGAGGGCTCTGCTTTGGGCTAAACACTGTTGTCTGGCAGGGGGAGGGACCCGTGGTTCATCTCTCCTCTGGTGCTCTTTCTGCTGGGGACATCCATAAGATCGCCCGGGAGACCCACAGGTTAAACCTAGCAGTGGCCCTGTTAGCTTGGTGCCGTGCAGTCTCGGAGGTTAGAGAAGGGAGACCTATAGGGTTTTAAACACTAGCCATTTGATCTAGTACCCCTCACACACACACACTAAAAGCAGGGGAGCTTAAGCAGTGACCAAACACATAAGGCGTGAACTCGCCCACCTCATTTATACACTCTGTCTGCTGAGAATTCCCTGTGAATTACCAGTAGACCTCAAAGACCTCATCCAATTTTTATTCAGCACAGTTTAGTGTCTGTGTGTGTGTGTGTGTGTGTGTGTGTGTGTGTGTGGGGGGGGGGGGTGCTAACCGTCGTTTCTCTCTCTCTCTCTCTCTCTCTCTCACACACACTTCACACTTTCACACACAGATTCATATGAATTGCGCCCATTGTGATGGCACCCACAGTAATTACATTGCTGTTCTGCTGGCCCTCTGTCTGACCACAACACTCTACCACAGTGACCACACATTCCTCAATGGGACATCGCATCGCACTGCTGCAAGGAAATGGCTGTTTATCTTTGCCTTAAGACTTCCGAACCCATCACTTGTTTAATATTTAAGCCTGAATTACATACGTTCTTTCTCCTAGTTTAGCTTCCGCTCTGCGTGCATGCAGTTAGCTCATTATCGCATATACTCCATCAGCTCCGGACAGGAAGTGAGCGTGTCAACCACTTCCCTCTATGATGGTTAGTGTGACTTCCAGAACGCTAACCTTTGGCCTGTAGAAATGTAGTGCACAGGGCTGGACTGAACTGTATGTATTATTAATGACGGCTAAATTCCACACATGAAAGGCTAGCTTTGTGGCGGGGATAAAAGACCACTGTGTCATTGCTCTCTCTCTCTCTCTCTCTCTCTCTCTCTCTCTCTCAAACGTCTCCCTTTTCTTTCTTTCTAATGCCTTCTTTCAGCTGTTTCCTCTCGTCGCTTATGATGTATTCTCTTGTTCTTAGTCCCTTCTTTTTCATCCGCTTTGTGAACAGGTCAAAAGACTGTGTGCTCCTCCGCAGATGGCTTCAGCTTTGTGTGTGAGGGGGTTAATAGTGGACTGGGCACACACACTCCGGCCTTTCACTCATACTGTATGTCCTTATGTTAGAGCGTCCACAGCACCAGCCTAAGACAAACTGACACCGCTGAGATTTATAGTCCATGCATTGAGATCTGCATGTGTAACCAAATACACTTAGATAACATTCAGTACTACGAAACACAATGACTTGTAAGCTTGTATGAAGTCGAGTTAAATTACTATTTAGTCATTTTAGCAGATGCTTTCATCCAAGGTAAATTTGGATACATGTCATTTAGACATACGGTAGGTTGCCTGCAGGTAGGCTGTGGACACTGGGCATCAAACCTTGCATCTTGGCTCGGCCGGGAGCCTATCACCTTGATACCCTGCCCTAAAACAATTTCACAGTTTCACAGTTTTTCAAATCAGAATTTTTATTCTTTTTGGGAGAAAACAATATATATATATTTATTTGTGTTCTTTACCTTTCATAATAATAACCCCTCTCATACCCATTATATTATACTGTAAACCTGCTGCCCTCCACTGGACAATCAAGAGAACTGCAGTAAGCCTCTATGAAAACATTGGTGTGTTTGATCTCATGAAAAAGGTGTCTTCCATTTCTCACCTATTTATTTAAAAATCAGTCAATGTAACAGAAATTTAAGCTAAAGATAAAATAATTGAAAAGATCAGCAATATGAGACAGAGGGACCTGCTGGACGGTTTTCTTGTAATTGCTTTACGATCAAATGGATTGTAATATAATCTCCCCCAGACAGAAGAACAAATCACCTCTAATTCTATTCAGAATTCATAATAAGTATAACAAAGATCTCAGCACGTCTCTAGCATTAGCAGAACTTCTCCTTGCAGTTGTGAATACTAGCCACAAGATGGCCGTGGAGAGCAATCCTTCTGCCCTGCAATGCTTCAAAGACCTTTTATTGAGATGATGAATGCACACTTCGTTTCAACTGAAATATGCATAAATCATAAACAATCACACTGCCGGGAGACACGTTATTAAAAAACAATAGATACAAATAAACAATTAATTCAAGGTCACCTATTCACACAAGCAGAATTCTAATTATGAATATATTATTATGCATTGTTATTCTGATACCGCTGGAATTAAGGGTCGGAGCTGGGCCAGTCCAGCAGCAACCTACCATTACGTACTACATTTAGCTATGACACTTTCATTCGTACACCTTTCTGTGTGTGTTAGTGTGTAAAGAGCTGTCACACGTATCTAGTGTTTGCTATGTTGTTCCTGTATTTCCAATCTCAAGAGGAACACATCTATGGTGAGGTTAATGTTAACTTAGAGGGAGTTGAGAAGCTACCGGATCAAACATCTATTAAGAGATTCCATCGCTAAGAAACAATAATATATAATTTAATGTCTTAGATAGTTAGATCACTATCAACAGGGTGTATGGTCATACAATCATTATTCTACTAAGGCAATGTGAAACCTATTGTATAATAATTCATATGAGATCCTTTCTCTATCATAGCTTGCCAGTTTATACTGGCAAATTATTATTATAATTAAAGTCTGTCCAGACAGTACAATCAAAAATTCAAGGTCAAGAAAACACACACTATGAGATAGAAGGTGTGCAAGGTTATGTAAATTAACTGCAATTACTTACTTATTCACTAGGGGATTATATCAAAACTGTAAATCAAATCACACTTAAACTCTTTTGTTTCCTTTTTAGTGTATCTAGCCTTCTGCGTCCTCATTGTGTTGAAAGGGAAGAGTATGAAAATTCCAAATGGCCTCACAAGATAGTCATCATATCATATAACACCATCATCATCATCATCACTTCCTCACAGACAGGGCGTTCTGCGTGCATATGTGTACTGACTCTTCTGAGCTTGTTTTCATCGTCTCCTACTCATTAGCAGTGTAGTATTCCACCACGGTTGTTGATTGTGTTGAGGGCCCCTGCTTGGCATGGAGTGTCACTATACACACTTCACATCCTGCGCCACATTCGACAGCTGTTTGTTCTCACACACAACTCCATTGAACCCGATGCTCTGTGTGTTCTTAAGACAGGCAGCCATGATGTCATTAGGCTAGCCGAGCTGCGGCGCATCATTTGTGAATGAAATGCATTGTCAGTAATTAGCATCAGCACCCCGATGACTCCACAGACTTTTGACTACACAGCTTAGGGATTCAAAGTGATGCATCGCAACCATCCACGGGACAATCCACATCACATCACAAGGCTCTAATACCCCCCCCCCTCTCTACACACACACAAAGAGACACACAAAGACCCTACCCCCCATTGTCTGTGTGTAGTTTAGTTTTTTTAATGGAATTTAGAGAGGGACTGGCTGCAGGGCACTTTGACTGATCACATGACAGACCAATCCACATTTTTATCCCCCCCAGTCCAAAGTATTGATAGTAGTAGTAGTGTGTGTGTGTGTGTGTGTGTGTGTGTGTGTGTGTGTGTGTGTGTGTGTGCATTGCGTGTGTGTGCATGGCTCATCTCATTGTCTCTATAATGTGGGTATACATTAAAATTTTATTGATTCGATGCTATCACCACCACTGCAGTGACCGGGAAAGTCATCGCAGTAGGGGTGAGGTCACAATGAAGCTTAATCATCAATGAGTTGCACTGCTGCGTAATGATCAATTATGATCATACACACACACACACACACACAGCACTCCTGGTGAACAAAACAATATATTATCACATGGAACTGTACTCCCGTATTACACGACTTAGATGTTTAGACATTTTGTTATTACACAACATAGAACAACATAGTTAAGAGAAGGGAGCCCAGAGCTAGTTCGGATGAGCACACCGCACTGTGGTGTGAATTCCCGTCTAAAATGACCATGAGATGAAAAGGATTATCACATGTTCAAGTAATGAGGAACTTGAAATGATACTGGTTGTGCGGATTGCGTAACCATGAGCGTAGGAGTACCTCGTCCAGAAAAACAATGTGTGTGTGTGTCACGGCTGGCGGTCATGCTAACCTGGGACTGGGACTGACGTCATGACTCACTTCCTTTTAATTTGTTGTGACAGTCAGCTGTTGTGTAGAGGATTATGAAACACGCATTCCTCCAGGAAATAACTCAATAATAGTACAATGAACACTTACAAAACACTTCTAAAACAATGATAACCATCATTATATGATGGTTATTGTTGTATTCTAATAATATTAATAATAACAATAATTATTATTGTTGTTGTTGTTTTTGTTATGATTATTATTACCATCATCGTCATAATACATATTAATACATAATAAAACACAATGAATCATGTTTAATATAATAGTTAAATTCAAAAGTTAAAACGACACATACTTAAAAGGAAACCGTAAGGAATTCATCATAATCAGATAAGCTTTTCCTGTGAAGCAGTAGATTAGCGATGTCGAAACTAGGTGTGACAGGTATGAGTGGCCCTCGGGTCGGCGGAAGGAGAACAGTTACTGCACCTTTAACAAAACGCCACAGCGAACTGTTCGGTGAGTGACGTGAGACGCACACTGCGTGCTGAGTGTGGGCAGGAAGAGAGCGCGCGCGGCGGCGGTGCCACTTTAACGAATACGGGAACCGTGAGGAAGAACCGTGATATATTCCGAGGGGGCTCAACATGTCACGTTGTTAATGCTGGGTCGCGTCCCGAACCCGTTCAGTTTGCACATTTTAACAGCAGACATTGTGCGACCACGCCCCGTATCCACGTCTGGTCTACCGGAACACCGCTCGTGGAGGCACAACGGCAGCGCTGCGTGCCATTTGAAACACAGCAGGGTTGCGGCTCGCGGCTTCGGAGTGCGTTCCAAAAGGAAGCCGAGCAGGAGGAGAGAGGAGCCCCAGTGGGCTTCCGAGCGTCTTCTGAACCATGAGAGAATACAAAGTAGTGGTTCTGGGCTCCGGAGGAGTTGGCAAATCTGCATTGACTGTCCAATTCGTGACGGGGTCCTTCATAGAGAAGTACGACCCCACGATAGAGGATTTCTATAGGAAGGAAATCGAAGTGGACTCCTCGCCGTCCGTCCTAGAGATACTGGACACGGCGGGCACGGAGCAGTTCGCATCCATGCGGGACCTGTACATCAAAAACGGCCAGGGGTTCATCCTGGTGTACAGCTTGGTGAACCAGCAGAGCTTTCAAGACATCAAGCCCATGCGAGACCAGATCATTCGGGTGAAAAGGTACGAGAGGGTGCCGATGATACTGGTCGGAAATAAAGTGGACCTGGAGGGAGAGAGGGAGGTGTCGTCCGGGGAGGGCAAGGCGCTGGCGGACGAGTGGAGCTGCCCGTTTATGGAAACCTCAGCCAAAAATAAAAGCTCGGTGGACGAACTGTTCGCGGAGATAGTTCGACAAATGAACTATGCCTCCACACCGAACGGCGACGACCAGTGCTGCTCGTCTTGTGTCATTCTTTAAGAAGGACAATATAAAAGTTTTTTTCTCTTATTTTGAAATGGCAATGGTAAGTGATTGATTCAAAACATGTAGCCTATCAAACACTGTACAGCATGTTAAACTAACGTTAGAAGATGCCTTACTTGTGACATTTGCCTAACCCTTTCTTGCCACAGGCGTTATATTTGGTTAGTAACCTGTTCATATCAGTACATAACAGTTTTAACAGCCAGCCTTGGGAACTTGCAGGCTTTTGTTAAGCAGGATGTTGTTTCTAGCTCATTTGCACAACCAGATAGTTGGGTAAAGACCAACAGACTTAACTGCTTACTAAAAGTACGCAGTGGAATCCATAAATCTGAAACTGTATTTAACCAGCGTTAACATGGTATTTGCCAACTGGGTTTTCTTTTTAAGAGAACGTATGAAAACTAGGGCAGTGAGGTCAGTAGGCTGTGCTGCTTGTACAGAAGGTGTTAACAGCATGTGGAGACAGGAGCCATGGCATGGGGGGCAGTGCAGCTCTAGCCTTGAGGAGCCCTGGTTAATTTATGACGTTTGTTTTGTCCTTTCTGTGGCAGTTTGTTGCAGGAAGTCCGTGCCGTTGAGTTCTTCTTCGTGTCTCACCCCAGCTTTAGAGGAATGCTGAATGGGGAGGAGAGGAGGAGGAGGGGAGAGAGGAGAGGGAGGGGTCCACTCCTCAGCAGACCTGCTGGCTTGGACTCTTTCTGTGCTGAAGGATCAATGTCCACCATGGATACCAACACAGTATCAAGTCCACAGTTTCCACTGCCCTCACCTCCACTTCCACTTTACTACTGGAAACAACCCCCCCCCCCCAACCGCCCACAGAAATGTCAGAGATGTGGATGGGAACCCTTAGAACACACGACGATGGATATTTGTGTTCACACGAAGACGCGAGTAGAGACAGAGTATATTTTGTTAAATAGCTGTGCATATTAGGAGGAGGGTGAACATAATTCTCCCACAAACATGAACCTGAACATCGTTCCACCACGCCCCTCCGCTATTGGTTACCTTCTGTTGTTGTTATTCTAATCAATACCGTTTTCCCCAAAGTCAAAGACTTTGACATCGCTTGAAGCGACGGTGATGGACCGTCGCGAGGAGGGGGGTGGGGGGGGAGCGGAGTGCCACTTTTCCCCTCCCTCCATGTCCCCGGTGGCGTGCGTGGGGACCTCAACTGAAGCGGGAGGGGGGGGGGGGGGGGTTTTCCCCCCCCCCCCACCCCCCCGCGGCGGGGGGGGGGGGGGGGGGGGCCCCGAGGGGGGGGGGGGGGGGGGGGGGGGGGGGCGTTTACCTCTTGACCTGACCGCCCGTGTGTCGAGTGCCTTTCCAAAACAAATCAGCTGTTCTGACTTCGTGCCAACACCCCCAGTATCAGCCACCCCACTCCCCCACCCCCCCGGACACAGAAAGACACTCACACTCCTCAACGTATGCGTAATCTTATAAGGGGTGGTGGCATTAACAAAAATATATATATTATATATATATTTAAAAAAAATAAAAAAAATATAGGCTTTTTGTTAATGGAGATTTTCTTTCCATCGTGAGTTTGCCTTTTTTTTAAAAGACAAGTGAACTTACTAGTTCACTAGACTAGTGAAATGCACAGGTACTGAAACCCTTAGACTTGATAACAATGGACACGTTAATCAACCGAAATCTGTTTTGTTGTTTGTTCTTAACAGGAAGTGTGACAATGTACCTTTGACAGATTTAACCTGATTGTAAGTTAAATTTCAGGCCAAGCTTTTCCACAGTGGTCTGACTGTTTAAAAAAAAAAAAAAACACAACAAAAACAGACTTTTAATACAAATTGCATTTCTTACAAAAGGGGCTGTGCTGTGTGTTCATTTTCAATGGTGTTTGTTTTTACTGTCCATGTGCCATATTTTCCTAACATAGCTGCGTAAATGTGAAAACAGAGCAAATGACCAGTGTTTACATTAAATAATGTGTAATAATAATAATTTTAACTGTGGAGACAAGCCATACAATCGCAGGGAATGTAGTCAGTTGACCAAAAAGTATATGAGGAAAACTCCATGCTATTTGATGAACTGTGGGTACAATCGAGGATAGATGTGAATAACTTTAGCTTTCCATCCTCACACACACACCTACCTATACATGTATATTCATATATATATATATATATATATATATGTATATTCATATATATATATATATATATATATATATATGTGCATGTTGGATATATTATCAACTGTACAGACAGTCGAGGCTGAAGGTGTGTGCAGTTCAAGAGAAACATCTCTCTGTGTGGGTGTCGAGTATTTCTGCTCGCAGCCTTCGGTCTGAGTGCGGCGTGTGGGTGTTGTTGTGTAACACAGAGACTCAGCACTAGAAGCTCATAGCAGGGCCACTGCTCTGCTCAGTGTGCCTATGGGGATTACCAGCCATACCCGCGGCCGCACTGTGAGACGCGCTGCTGTACAGAACCGTTTCGCTTGGTAGGGCTTGGCTGTGCATTACATACATTACTGGGGTTTGTTCGAGTTGTTTGGTTTCCGTTTCTTCCCACTGGGAGCTGCCTGTGATGTGTGTCCCTGTTTTGTGTACGTAGGGAGTCTGCTTATACTCTCGGAGCCATCCTCCCTCTTATACACACTCGAGTAGTACGCACGTACTGTATGTTAAGTAGCCAAGATAGGCGTCGGTGTCTTGTATCTGCGTTCGTTTATGTGACTTGAATGGTGGAGGAGGGGTGGGTGGTGGTGGGGGGGTGTAGCCGTTTAGAGTTCAATGCTAGTGTTCTGACATTCTAGAGAGTGCGCGTGAAATGTCAGAGTTCTAAACAATGGTGGCTAGACTGCTACTCTTTCTCTACAATATGGAGACTCAGATGGTGGCATTCTAAGTTCCATGCCCACTGTGTGTGTGTGTGTGTAAAAAACAAGTGGGAAGTGAAAAACCATGCGCCATGTATTTGTGCCTCTCTCTCTGTCTCTGTCTCTCTCTCTGTCTCTGTCTCTGTCTCTGTCTCTCTCTCTCTCTCTCTCTCTCTCTCTTCTGTGTATCTGTCTGTCTGTCTGTCTGTCTGTCTGTCTGTCTGTCTGTCTGTCTGTCTGTCTGTCTCTCTCTCTCTCTCTCTCTCTCTCTCTCTCTATAAAAAGAGGTGAGATGCCATAAACACAAGCCCTTCATCTCATACTTCGCCGCACTGTATTCTGTCACTGTTGCCTTCTTTAACCACCTGCTTGTGCGTTTGTATATGTCGGTAATAGTCCTCGGCTCTGTATAACATGAGGCTGGTCTGCCTAGTTTGGGGTGTGGTTATAGCTATCCCATAATCATCTCTTCCCCTAAAGGGAACTTGGAAGTCCGATTGCAGACACGTCTGTTTCAAGGCCCTCCATATGGTTAGACATGCACTACACTACGCTAATAGTCACGCCGACGTCTATATGTCGTGTGTGTGGATGAGATAAGTTACTATAGGTAGCTGCTTTCCAGATACTGTTGCTACCCCCCCCCCCCCCCCCCCCCCCCCCCCCCCCCCCCCCCCCCCCCCCCCCCCCCCACCTCCCTTGTGTGTGTG
>OOFB01015202.1:0-12500 GCA_900323305.1 Trachyrincus murrayi | reverse complement strand
CTTCATCTGAGTGAACATGTTCACTCACAGGGAGAGATGAAAGTGCAGACCTTCTGGCCTCAGGAGTGGGGCACAGCGTCCCGTGCCCACTTGGGGTTAGTAAAACAGACACATATGGCGGAGGTTTGGCTTCTCTCTCTCTTCCTCTCACCCCCAGCCAGTCACACACTCCCCAACCATCCTGTGAGCTTATGGAGTCAACAGCCAGACAACAGCCCACGCTGTACACACACACGTTGGTTGTTGATAACCAACCTATCTATCTATCTATCTCTCTGTCTGTCTTGTCTAGGTTTCCTTCTGGAACCACTTGTTCTCTGTGGGCGTGACACTTAGCAGATGTTTGACTGGCTCAGAATGGTGAGTGGACGGCAACATCTGCATTTGCCATGATAGGACAGGAAGTGTTATCCAGATGTCAGGGCATCTAAAAAAAATACAAAATACAGGAACAGAAGGAGGAGAGTTAGCCAATCACAGCTGCGACCGGGAACATGTGCTGCTTCTTTTAAGTGCAAAATCCAGGGCCTTGTCTAAGTGGTGTTTAGTAAAAACGGGTATTTTGGGTGAGATTTCTCCTGCAGTCTGCTTCCTGTGTATTCACCTCCACAATGCTGCTGCTTACAAGTCATTTATACCATTGCTTTACAGTGGCTTCACAGCACTGCCATTGTAAAGTTATCGCATATGCAGCAAAGTATCTTGGAACGTTGCTCTGCATGACCGACGTCATGGCTTGTTGTGCTGCTCAGTTAAAACTCATGCTGTTGTTCAGCCTTCGTCCACGTGAACAGCCAACACTGGTGTGTTGAAGTCAAACTCTTAAATGTGTAACAAGGGAGGGAGCATTAAACGTTGTTTACTGGGACGAGGAAGTTCAGGAGAAGTTGGTGCAATGAAAGGGGGGAACCGTGCCCACCATGATGCCATGGTGCAAACACACCTCAAAGACCACAGGGCTTATTTGGCCCACCTGTGCCTCCGCCCCCCCCCCCCCTGCTTTTCTGAAAGGGTCATTAGTTCTGCCTGGCTGCTGCAGGCTGTTTGTTGCAGGGCTGTTACCCACCGGGCCAAATTACCTCTGGGCTGGCAGGGGTGCGACTCAACTCAGCTCTCTGTGTGTCTGCTGCCTGCAGAAGCATTCCCCCACTGTGAACTTTTCTAGTTTGGACATGCATGTGTGAGTGTGTGTGAGTGAGTGTGTGTGTGTGTGTGTGTGTGTGCGAGTGTGTATTACGAGAGAAAGAGTAGGGATTTCAAAGGGGAAACAAAACGCAGCTTGTGTGGCGGCCCGAAAACAAAGGCGCTGCATGCCGAGAGGGTTGAGACCGGTGTATTGGTGTCAGCCGGCTCACTGCGGTTGGTTAGCACCACCACCACCACCACCACCACCACCACCAGCCGCCAGCCACCGGCCATGCAAGTCACCACCAGCAGAGGATAGTCACCACAAGACTCCCCGCCAAACAAACACAATCCTCAGTCTCTTCATCTCCTCATTCTTCTTATTCCATGTGGAGCTCCCGCTGCTTAAAACATCAGAACCGCGGCCTTACATCTCACACACCGCTGCCCAAACTAACTCATGTCCTCGGCCAAAATCATCTTTGTACGCCCTGACAACTTTTGCATTCCCCCCCCCCCACATACGAAGGAAAGACATCTGCGGAATACCACGCATGTCAATACTGTCAGCACCGCTGGAAGTATTAAACAGTGCACGCGTGCGTATGCACATGTATCACGGAGCAAGAAATCCACATCCACACACAGCACTGCTTTGGTTTAGTATCTTTTGTTCAGCTCTGTATCACACCCTTTGAAATACAAATGCCAGCAGCATTGTTTTCATGTTCTGCCAATGTGTGCTTTTATTATAGTTATTGTATTTCCATACCCCCAGCTGAGTATGAATCACACCAGAGAATGCAGCGTATTTCTGCCTGTGTCTCTCAAAGTGGGTTTTCTTTTTTTTGCGAATGCACTTTTCTTTGTGAAGGTTCTGTGGCGCATTCCAGCGATACGTCCAATCACACGCTGGGGAAAGGAGGGCGTAGCCGCGTGGTTTGTTTACATTTTGTTCAATTGTATTTCATGCTGGCACGCATACTGTTCCATACACGGCCAACGCGATTGCATAATAACCCCACAATCTTTTCAACAGCTGTCAACGGCTTGCGACTGCCATGTGCTTTGCGTTCCTAGATCCGCTACGATGGGGTGTTAAAGTCAGGAATCCTTTTGAGCTACAGGTACATCTGATAGCTCGCGTTTGCTTTATTTCCCCCCCCTTTTGATGGACTCTCCGACCCTGTGTCCCGTTTTATGTGATAGTGCAGCAACCTTGATCCGTTTCCTGCATTCCTTCTCCCTTGGTGCCAGTTCTCACCCGTAAACACTCGGCTGCGGTGTGGAACCACTCTCTCTCCGTGCGTCCGGCTGTCGGACATTGTTGAGTCTGATATGAGACTGTCTCTCTCGCTCAGGTGTGCTGCTCTAATCTACATCTGGTCCAGCTGACAAAAGGAAAATAGGGTGTTTTGTACGCCACGGACACTCCATGTCAACTCCTATTGTAGGCACACACTGACACAAACACACACAAACACACACAAACACACACAAACACTGCGTGACTGCACACAGACCCGGGACTGAATGGAATTAAGTTTTACACGAGAAGAAAATGAAAAAACGTGCGCTGAGTGTTCAGTTCATCTGTAAATATTTAGCAGCAGCAGCAGCAGTTGATGGAGGCCTCCATGGAGGGGACACGGGGGGCTACAGGGCTGCTTATGGCCAGGCTACCTCCCTCAGCACTGTAACTAACCACAGTGTGAAGTTCCCGCACACTGTATTCCTCCCCGGTGACCCTGTCTGTGCCCTTTGACCCTTTGGCCTGCCCACGCCTCGCACATACAGGCGAGTCGTGGACACAGACATAGAGACTCACACACACGCGTGGGTGAACGGTATAGGAAACAATACAGACTTTCTACAGCTGTTAAGTACGGGGGGGGGCGGGCAGCGGTCCAGGGCCCCGTGCAGCTTAACATGAGAGACATCCCTGACGTGTCCCCTTTGCGGCAGAACTTTAGAAAACGTGCGGACGGACCGGGGAACGCGGGGAGGGCGGCTGGACTGAGACGGCTTTGTTCTCCGTTGACTGGCTTCCAGAGTCACCCGCCGAAACAGAACTCACATTGTGTGGTTTTTCCATGAGTAAACTCAGGCTGTCAACACGGGCTCCTCTGCTCTGCCCGGCCGCTCCGGGTTCCAGGCGGAAGACTGTGCTCCTTGTGCCCCGGGTTCGCAGGATGAAGACAAAAAAAAAAAAAACGTTTACAAAGGCTTGTTTTTTTCCTCGCTTCAATGAGTTTGCTGAGATGCCAAAAAATATGCATTGTTTACAACACAGGGCATTCTGTGTTAATGAAGCAATTTCCACATCCCACCCCACCTCCAGACCAGACCAGCTGAAGGTGTGCGTGTGTGTGTGTGTGTGCATGTTGTATTATAGTGTGTGTGTGTGTGTGTGTGTGCATGTGCATGCGCGCGTCTGTGTGTGTCTGTGTGTTTGTGTGCGTGCGCGTGTGTGTGTGTGTGTGTCTGTGTGTTTGTGTGCGTGCGCGTGTGTCTGTGTGTTTGTGTGCGTGCGCGTGTGTGTGTGTGTGTCTGTGTGTGTGTGCGTGTGTGTGTGTGTGAGTGTGTCTGTGTGCGTGCGCGGTGCAGTCACACATTGCCATTCCCAGCGTTAAGTTTACATTTCTCCATTGAGGTTAAAGGGTCGCAGAGTTTGCACTCAGAGCTATCATCCCCCGTGAGCGCACGTTGGCTAATCTGCGGTGTGAATTTATCAAGCATGCCAAATTAGGCCTTTGTGTCTGTGTTTGTGCAGGCTGGAGAATGGCCACCATTGTGATGGCCAAGATTGTTCCTGTGGCTGCTGACTCACTAATTACAGCCATTTATGCTCATTAGAACACAAACAGAACTTAAAAAAAAAAATCCATACACTGCTGACTTTGTCCATCATTTTCCCTCGCTGCCTATTGTGTTGGAAATCACCCCCGAAGAGAAGATGATATTAATTGCACCACCAAGGGCTGGACCTTTTCCACGGATGGATACAATTCCATTAATTTGAATGACAATAGTTTGTCTGCCAGCTGCTTTTCCCAGCTCACTTCAAAACCCTGCCATTATCATGCGTGAAAGGATAATCAGCCATCTCTGGGAAGCACACAATACATAGAAAGTGTTATTCAGTCCGGGACATTGGGCAAGATCGGCGAATTTCTATGGTCTCGGAACAGCTCAATGTTTTCATATGCAAAATCAGTGTTGAACTGAGCAGCGGCAGACTCAGTTTAGCCGTTATTGGAAGTAAAACATTCTCTAATTAGCCCTCCGAACTGAAGTTTATTTTACTCCCGCACAGGATTTAGGCCAAGAAAACCGTTAAAAGGGGGTTGTAAGATGCGTTAATGTGGGGTCCCCCCTTCTTCTCCTTTTTCTATGACACTATTCAGCGCAATTTATCAATGAGAGCTTTGTGGCCTTCACTGTTTCCAGGTTGCTTGAGCAAACAGTACAGTACATATTCCTCTCACTTCTGCACTATTTATCCTTCATCGGAAAAATCTAATGTTTCCTTCACTCTCAATTTCATCTGTCAGATATTTCCTCTAAAAAACCATCCACTCAGTCTCGCCACTATTCCCCCTCCATGTTTTTTCTGGGTCAGGTAGCCATCAAAAGGCATACTTAACGTTAAGGTTAAAATGCCAGAAAGGCATTGGGTTGGAGTGATGTGTCCAGCTCCGAGGTGTGCGATTGGCGAGGATACACACAAGCAGATCTGGAGGATTCGGAACGAGTGGCAGTTGTTTATTTGGAGGGGAGAGTCTACCTTTCTGGGCTCCCGATGGCTCGCTTGCCATTTCGCTTTCCCCATCTGGTGGTTGAACCTGAGGAGATCCACTTACAGGTCTTCAAATGTCAGGGATGTAGCACATCCTCCGGGAGAGTCGTGTTGCGCATGGGAGCCCGGCGACTAAAGAGACCCCAGTCGGTCTGGGAAGCCCATCAGCAAACCGCTTTGCTCCATGGAAGAGCTATCAAAAACCCCCGAGCCACTGTTGTTACGCAACTCTCCTCAAAAACCATATGTACACGGAGCTTCCAAACTATTCCTCTCAACCGAATCACACATGCGCCATTTTATTATTCTCGCCAATTTAGTAATAACATTATTTATGACCTTGGTGGCCACTTCATGTAAAATGCCTGGCCATGAGCTCAACTCCAGGCTCAGTCACCACGTTTTTCACCATTCCCCATCCATCATCTGGATGATTAAGGTTAGCAATCCTCTTTCTCTCATCTTCCAATGCCCCCTAGATTATAGTGTGTGCGTCGACGTGAGTGCATGCTCCTCAGCAGGGGATCGGGGGGGGGGGTGACTATTAGCAATTGACAGTTATAGGACAGGACGTGGTGGTGCTCTGTATGATCCAGCTCCTCTGCGCTGTATACATTACAGTGACACAGAGGACCAAAATAAACATGGCCCCCAAGGTCCGGGTAATCCAAGCTTTGTGAGGCTGCTACTGTTCTCGCACAATGTCGGTACAGAGAGGGGGGCGCTCCACTTTTCTTTTCCTGAACAGTCTCCAAAATACACCTCCCACACCCCCCTCCACACACTCCCACAAAACCCCACCACCTTCACCCCCTTTTCCACCTCTTAAGCGCCCCCATATCCGCGATCGGCGTCTGTGTTTCGCGCCAGCGCTAGCTTGGCCTATCAACGGTTTTATGTGGAGCGCTGCCTCCATGCCTCCGTCGCCGCATAGCATGTTGCACTCTTCCTGGCTGGCTAGCTTGTCAGAATGTACTTTAGCATCAATAAATGACAGATTTTGCATTGTCGTTCCTGATCCCTTGAGGGGAGAGTAGTCTCTAAAAGTGTCTGATTGACTCAACACTTTTATCTCGCAAAGAAAACATAATTCAGACACATGAACGCATAGAACTTGACAAGCGATCGGTTGCGTGTCGAGAGGTCAGCGCCAGCAGAGGTCAGAGTTGAAAATATTTGAACTTTGAGCATGGTGAAACTTGGGCTTTTCCCAAACATGGCGCTCAGAGCGGAGACCTACAAGTAGCATCAGCGCTACGTTGAGCCCCAACGTTTGTCTCATAGGAAATGAAGGGCACAGCGGGCGCCAAACTCTCTCGACACCGACGGTGGATACGGGGCTTAACTCTCTGAGGCCCCACAGACTCAGCAACCCCCCCCCCCCCCCATCCATGCCCCTCTCCCTCTTTAACAAGGGGTATCAGAGCTATTATGTTGGCTCTGGCAAATGAATAGACAAATAGAACACTTTCCTGGTATGCAAAGCGAGGGGGGTCTGGAGGTGGTGGTGGTGGGGTGGTGTTGGTGCAGCACCACCAGGAAGAAGGGAAGCTCTGTTGTTGAGGGCTGGCTTGCATTAATGGAACGTCTTTAAGGGGATGAGGGTCTGTCTGGACTGTGAGCCAGGGCAGGATCGGTAACCTATGGACACGATGTGTCTCTGTACTTCTCTAGTGCTGGGATGCAGTAGGGATGCAGGCAGGCCCAGGCAGGGGTCTGAAGGGCTCGCTTGACGTCTGAGGGCAGACGTGGTGTGCCTGACTGTGTGTGCTTAAGCCACTGCAACATGAGTAGTGCTGCTGCCTCCGACGCTGCTCCACTAACAGTCTTGAGGAGAGGGTCCACATGCGAGCGCGCACACACACACACACACACACACACACACACACACACACACACTGCGCGCATACATACACACACACACACACAGAGACACACACACACACACACACATTATAACAACAACACACTGCTCGCTCTCTTTCCAAGGGAACAGTGTGCACACTGTTAAGGTATATATAGCTGGATAAGTCCATGTTACAGTATGCCTTACAGAGCCTTATTTTGGTATGGGACGCCAAAGCAGTGTGTGTGCCTGTGTGTGTGTCTGTAGCTCAATTCCATGCATGTACCTGAGTGACAATATGTGCACATTCGCCTTCTTTGATCTCGGCTTCTTGCGTTAATAGACGATAGAGTGTAGAGTGAACCCGTAACACGAACCCAGAGTTACTGGCATTCTCTACCAACTGAGCACCGAACACAGGACCTTCACACATGTACTCTAAGCCGTGCGTCTGTGATCTAACCCAAAACCACTGGCTCTCTGTGTGTTTGTGCAATCTCAGCAGTTTTCAAGTGTTCGGGAGTGACCTGTCCCGCTCTGCCAGCGCCCTCCTGTCCCGAGGGCTCGGTCCTCACCAAGAGCTATACGCCCCCTGCTGGCTGCTGCCCCTCCCTGCCACCCCAGTGCACCTGTGACCTCAGCACCTGCCACACGCCCCAGTGCCCCGCCGGACAGCGGCCCACGGTGCTCAGCCAAGCCAGCGGTCTGCCGGGGGACTGCTGTGACGTCTTTGAGTGCCAGAAAGGTAATTGCACCATAATGGTGGCCATCACCCTGGCGACTGCCGGCTTTATGTTTCCTGCTGGGGAAAAGGGCCATTGGCGAGAGAATCGTCGCCCCTTTGAGGTGGTAATTATTTTCATCGGTGCAGCACTTTCCTCCCTGCGGACCAAATGTCCTCAGATGAAAAGAGAAAGTCACCGATTGGATGGTAATTACGCCGTGGCTATTTATCAGTGCGGGCTGTTGCTGCAGCCTCCCAGAGTTAGCAGCACGCTTCAAAGACACTCATTTCTCCCAGCGGTGTATCCGCAAATAATTAAAGGGCCTCGAGGGATATTAGCCCTAATGGCTCTCATAAGGTATCGTCGGCCTGAAATATGTTCCAACGCTGTTCCCATTACCGCATAGTAGAGAGGGAGAGTGCATGTTAGGTTGATGGTGCAGTCAGAGCAGATACAGTCAGAGACTTTTATCAGACTGTCTATACAGGCTTAGCCGGCATGGATATGGGATATATGGGTGAAAGGCTATTTCTCGGTTCCTGATTTTGACCATTGCTGACCATACGAGATTACTCCCTGTTACTAAAGATGAACAGGGAGCGTAGCAGATACACATATGAACGTCTCTTGAAAGCTCTCGATACTTTTACTTTTGAATCATCGTACGTAAAAACCCAGTTTCTTGTGAACTTAGCGCCTCGATAACACCAGATAAGAATGTCCATCGCAGCGACGGGGGCCTGTGGCGTTCGTTGCTCTGTTTACTTTGCGCTCCAAGCAAATATGCGCTGTTTTACCAACAGAACAAATTCCCATTCTGGGCCTCTCCGCGTCCGTAAATGTGCGCAGTGTCCCGGCGTTAATGGACTTAACGAGCCCGGTGACCAGAAGAGTGCTTAGGCTACACATTTTGCTCAACAGAAGTGCAGTGTCAAAGGGTTCCTGTCTGGTCACACGTGGAAAAGGGAAAGGTTCAACATGGGAATGCTTTTTATGTGCTGCAGTCTGCCAGCGGGGAGGGTAATGGAGTCAGGCAGGCTGACAGGGGGCTGAATGGTGGCCGTGGGGGCCAGGGATCAGTGTTTTGATAACAAGTGTCTACTGCTCTCTGGGCTCCGGGACTTGATGCCCTTTGTGTGGCCGTTACCGGCCGTTAGGCCCGCATGACTGCCCCCCCCCCCCCCCCCCCCCTCCCCACCACCCACCCCACCCCACCGCACTGTTAGAACCACCGCCCACTCCTAGGCACCCCTATGATGCACCAGAGGCCCCACTGGGGCAAGAGGCAGGAAGTAGAGGCAGGAAGTAGACGTGATAGTCTCTCTGATTATGTATCTCATTATATATATCATTATGGCTTAGGAAACGTGCCCTTGTTTGCTTTTGGGCCATTCTGATTTCCAGCCCGCTGGTTTGGCTGAGGCCTGACATATAGTCAGGATCAATGTTTCTCAGCACTAACACTACATGAGACCCGACCCAAGTCATTTGGCCCTTTATTCGATGCTAGAATGATTCCCTCCAGATGGGTCTTGGAAGCAGCCCTGGTTTCATGTTGACTGGTACTCTAAACAAGTCCAGTCCATTTAGAACCACTTTATATTTTGTTTTCAACTTCTTCTGGGCAAATGCTCCTTTACTGCAGTTCAGAACAATGCAGCTTAGTAAGCGTGTAATAACCAAGCAAGCTCCGTGTACGTGTTTTGATTTGCAGATTTGAGTTACCCCACATTCGTACATCATCAACAAGTACCGTCACATGTTTAAGGAAACACAAACACTATTCAGACCCCAATAGTGAAACAACTTTTGTTTAAATGTGCACCAGTTGAGTTTTTTATTTGCTGTTTTTGCAGCCACAAGGAGCATAATTGCATGACACGCCATCATGATTTAGTGACGTTTTTGGGGGTGAGCGTTTAACAGCCATCATAACATCCAGTGGTCCCCCCGCTCTTGGCCGAAGGACGGTACACGCATCAGAAAGCATGCGTGGAATCTCGTGTGTGCGCGGCGAGTTTGTTTTAGGGATTATCATTAACAAACGCTGCGGAAATCACATGCGAACATCCCCTCATGTGACTTCCTATTGTTTCCCTGAGCGTCAGAAAAGGCTCCGAGCCTTTCTGATTTTGGACCCCAGGACTAAAGCGCTTATTGCATTTTCTCTGCTTGGTTATGTTGCACGCAAGGCCAAGAAAAGAGAGAGAAAGAGAGAGAGACATAGAGAGAGAGAGAGAGAGAGAGAGACATAGAGAGAGAGACAGAGAGAGAGCGAGACATAGAGAGAGAGAGAGAGAGACATAGAGAGAGAGAGAGAGAGAGACATAGAGAGAGAGAGACAATGAAATGCTAAGAAAATAAGCATTGGGGGATATAAACATATTCGTGCTTTTATCTTTTCTTTTGCTTGTTTTTGGCGCACCTGCTTTGTGTTAGAGTGCAGCAGCGCCGGTCACGGGGACGCACGGGGGTCACCGGCGTCCCAGGAAACGCGTGAGCCTTCACAGCCACGGTATGGCACGCAGATGCTTCCTACCTCGCCGCTCCATGTCCTCCATAGCAACCCCTGGGGAACCTGTGGTCATTACTGGAGGTTTCCCCCCGCGGCCCTTTGCTAAATTCATGTGCAAAGCGGTATAGAGTGTATGTTTTTAATAGCTGTTTAATAGCTGTTGACCCCCTCCCCCCAACCCCCCTGATTCATGTTAAACATTTGTTGAAATAGTCTGTGAGATACGCTGCTGGGCGGATATGTAATACTTTCTCTTTAAAATGCCCCTTTTTAGTGTTTGCCAAAGACTAGTCTTCATGTCTGCAAGCAGAGATTTAAAACCGAAACTAAAGCGCAGTGGCGTGCATGTGTCTTCAACTCTCTCTCTCTCCGTCTGTGTTTACTTGCATTCCATTGGCCAAAACGTATTTCTGGCTGTTTCTGATTGGACGTTTTTTCCCTATATGAAATAAGTGCTGCACTTTTAAGGGCTGTTTTCCGTCAGACTCTCTGGCGTTGTGTATACAGGTCACGGGGTTAAGGTTAGGCTTTCTTACATAACCACACTGCTTCATTTGACTTTACACTTCACTGTGAGGAGCTGTCGACTGTTAAATGAGGAGTCAGTGTGTGTGGTGGTGAGTTAAAGTCCCATATGGTTTGGTGAGACAAACCACTGTGGTATGTGTCAGATGAGTAATCCACTATGCCAGGTAGAACGTGCTACTTCTGCCAGGAAACCACTCTCACTTATCCTTCAGGGGTGAGCATATCCATGTCACGTGACTGTAATTGCAGAATGGAATGATGACCACACGAGATTAACTCATTCGAAATGATATACTTTGTTTGGGCTGTGAGTAGACACTGGTGCAAGTCACTATTGCACAGAGAAGACTAAGCACTGGTATTTACGGCAAGCTATAGACTTCCACGTCCACCAGCCTTACTGGGCCTGTCTGCCTCTGGCACAGCAGACTGGAGCGTGTCTGGCCTCGTGCCGCTCCATAACTAACAGGTCACCTTCGTGTTGTAGTCCAAAGTGAGCTTGGTGGTTGTGTAGCTGGTTCAAGTGAAGCCAGCCAGCCAGCCAGCCAGCCACACACCGCCGCCACCACTCCAGATCATCCCAGACCCACCGCTGTGTTCTTGTTGGGTGTGTGCTGTGAGACCCCCACCAACCTCTTCTCCAGCACTTGACAACCTCTTCTCCCCCCCCCCCCCCCCCCCCCCCCCCCCCCTTCTTCAGGGAGCGCTGACTTCATTGTCTTCACAGATTCCATTCTCGCTGATGTTGAGTCGCTGAGTGGCCGTCCCCTGGCACCAGTATGGACTCACATATATATATATATATATATATATATATATATATATACGATAGTTCTGTCAACAACACATGGATTACAATGAGTTTGTTTTTCACACATTTGACCAATGTTCCTTGATCTGACCTCTGGGCAATGTATTGTATGATATTAGGCCTTTGTGATGTAAGAAATTGTATGTCGTGTATTGTTGTATATTATCGCTATATACTTCCAAATTCCCGTTTTGATCCCAAGTATCATGATAATCCTAGCTCACGATGAGCATTCGTTACTCATACCAAACATGGACGGGACCTGACGGAGACCTGACGGAGACCTGACACTGCACAATGCCCTTCTTCTTCTTCCAACGTCTACCTCCTCATACACACCTCCTTCTCCCCCACCCCCAACAGTGTCTCCAAAGTGTGTCCACAACGGGAAGGACTTCTCCGAGGGCGAGGTGTACCGCATGGACCCCTGCTGGCTGTGTCAGTGTCGCGGCGGGGTCTCCTTCTGCTCCAAGGCCGAGTGTGCCGAGCTGGACTGCGAGAACTTCTACATCCCCGAGGGGGAGTGCTGCCCCATCTGCATAGGTACGCTCAATCCACCGCCACGCGATGAGCGCCCACTGAACCGGTGTGAACCGGTGTGGCGTTTCAGTGCTACGCTATACTGTAGATGTAGATGACATCATTTTTGTCATTGTTTTTTCCCGGGGAGTTTACATTACAGTACAATGGACAGTGGTAAGATAATGGTTTGTCTTGTGTTACTTTTGGGGTACATTGGATCACCACCACCACCACCACTGCCAGTAGCACACACACACACACACACACACACACTCACACAACCATGCATTCACAACCACATCACCCCACCCTCCAACCTCTACACACCCGCCCCCACCCCCTCAGGATCCCAGCAGCCGGCGTCTGGAGGTGCTACCTTAATGGCTCGCTCATGTATCCAGCTAGATTACACACCTGTTAACATACCTGTCACACAAGAGGAGACGCACTAAAGAGCTAGCCGCAGAATCCATCTCTTTACTGGAGAGAGAAAAAAGAAACATTTCACAATGTACTGTGATGTGGCTTGTAATGTATCCCTGGTTTAATAGAGGGGTAACCCTCTATAGAGCACCACCCCCGCCCCCCCAAAAAAAACCCACCCACACACCCCCCCCCCCCCCCCCCCC
>OOFB01015201.1:0-11397 GCA_900323305.1 Trachyrincus murrayi | reverse complement strand
CCACGGGCTCCATTTATAGACATATGGTGAGAGCGAGGTGACAGAGAGGCAGACCGACCGGCAGTAGTTGACACGAGGTCACTTAGTCCTAGAGATTGGTCAGAATAAAAAGTCTCCTGAAACAAGGATATAAAGTGTGGACACCATCCAACTCAAAGGAAACAGCTGTTGAAGTAAGTTGACTTAGCCTATGTTAAAATGCCAGCTTCCACACACGTACAGAAATAAAGTGCTAAGTTTATAGGCTGCTCATTTTGTCTCTAATATTCTCCTTAGTGCTGGCCATATACGCATGTGGCGAATTTATTAGCAAACGAAATATGTACCCTAAAAGTTAGAATTTTATAAAGCTGTCTATAGACGGACAAGACGGCCGACCTACAGAAATATGTAGGGTCATGTGCGTGGCATGCCGTAACTGATGGTGTGCCTGTGACTGACGTTTACAGGAGCTGCTATCCAACATGTCATGTGCTATTTGATTTGTTTTAGCGCGCGCGCACAGGCGAGATTAGCCTCCTGAAGTTTCCATGCGCGCGCGGACGCGTGGTTTCAGAACGGCCTCTGTGTGTTTGGAGGAGGCTGTCTGTTACTCCTCATTTAACTCCTCATGGTCTAGAGCTGTGTGTTTGGAGGAGGCTGTCTGTTACTCCTCAGTTAACTCCTCATGGTCTAGAGCTGTGTGTTTGGAGGAGGCTGTCTGTTACTCCTCATTTAACTCCTCATGGTCTAGAGCTGTGTGTTTGGAGGAGGCTGTCTGTTACTCCTCATTTAACTCCTCATGGTCTAGAGCTGTGTGTTTGGAGGAGGCTGTCTGTTACTCCTCAGTTAACTCCTCATGGTCTAGATCTGTGTTTGGAGGAGGCTGTCTGTTACTCCTCAGTTAACTCCTCATGGTCTAGAGCTGTGTTTGGAGGAGGCTGTCTGTTGACTCGTCATGGTCTAGAGCTGTGGTTTTCAAACTGTGGGTCGGGACCCATAAGTGGGTCGCAGCAGGGGACCAAGTCGGTCTCGGATGGCCACAAACAATATTTTTCTGAACATTTTGTTTAAAAATAAACATGCACGGGCGTGCCTACATGCATTTGATCATTAGCATGTTTGAAGACTGAAAAGGGGAACACTGCATTGATGAACAATATACACTGAGAAATCTTTGACATGGTATCTTTGACATGGTAATGGTGAGAACGTACCAATATGTGGTGGGTCCTGGCCCAAACGAACCTCCACAGGTGGGTCACGGTATGTCACGTGATTCCCTGCTCTAGAGTAGGACAGAGAAAATAGCAACCTTCACAAGAACACCCCCTTCATGTCATCACTACCACCACTCACGTTTCTGTATTTCATTTGCTAACGCGTTTTTACTAGGCTATACATTTGTATCGATGAATCGCTTTGGGTTTCTAACCGTATTCCATGTGGACAAAAGTGTTCACGATGAATATCTGTTGTCACTTGTCATCGATATCTCTTTTTTGTCTTCTCCTTCGGATGCCTGGACGGGCTATTTGCAAATTCTTCCAACAGCGTTTTATGTATCAGTAGCCTATATCAGTATGTTACTTGTTCTCACCCAAGGTTAAAGTTAGGTTAATACACGTGTGTGTGTGTGTGTGTGTGTGTGTGTGTGTGTGTGTGTGTGTGCATATGCTAATTAGCTATAGGACTCAGACATGATAACAACATTTTTGGTAACACAACACAGACTGGCTAAAATATACTTATACTTAGAACAACTAACTTTTTGATACTTTAAAGGTGCCAATGATTTATTTATTTTTGTTTCAAAATCTCTTTTTTGCTCTCTCTCTTTACAACTCTCACATCTTACCTACAGTAGCTTTAAGGACCATGGTCATTTTTTTAGTTTTTTGTTTATCCTGGTATGTGTGTGTGTGTGTGTGCGTGTGCGTGCGTGTGCATGTGTGTGTAATGCATGTATGACTGAATCTAGCAATGTAATTAGCAATGCAATTTTAGGTTTAGTTTTGAAGTTCTTAAAACTTCAAATGAAATGAATAATACAGGCTAGCAGAATGCAACATAGAAGGTAATTATGTGTGTGTGTGTGTGTGTGTGTGTGTGTGTGTGTGTGTGTGCTGAAGCGCACTTTAGCTAACTCTCAAAGACACTTTTGCACGTGTGGAGTCCTGGGGGATCAAAATAGCTTCCATCTCGCATACACATGGAAATATGTCCAAACTATTTTGTCTGTACACACATATATGCGCCAAAATGTCATCCTTACATCCAACAGTTATGTTCTGAACCTACCTCGCGTTTCTGTGCATATGAATCGGTTTGTTCTCGTGCATTTGCCAGTGGCTGTTGGCGTGTGTGTGTGTGCGCGTGCACATGAGCTCATTGACTCATGTTTTCTGTGTGTGGGACATTTGATCTCCCCAGCTACTTGGAACGGTTAGAGGGGGCCTAGCAGTTCAGACTGCCCCTCTTTCCTCTCCTCACTGCTCCCCCTTTTCCCCCCTGTGTAAATACCAATAAAGAATAACAGTGTAATTTCATAGACCACTAGCGCCTACTATTAGAATGGGTACTATCGTGAAACAAACCATGAGATTAGCTGTGTGTTCATTCATAGTAATTGATGAGCATGTATTCAGGAGTAGGCCGAGTTATTAGCAAACATTAAGCCTGCACTATTGAACTCTTTCACAGCCATCACTTTTCTTTAAACGTATTTCTGACTGTTACACTGTAGCTATCACTTTTGTTTCAAATGATTTGAATATGTCTAAAGAATCAAATAATAAAGTGATTGCTACACATAGTGCACAGCACTTTACTTTACTTTACTTGTATATTATTATATAAATAATCCTGAAGTCAAAGTGAACGACTAATATAACATATATAATATAACTCTATTACTGTATGTTGGATGTGAATGTAGGCTGTTATATACTGTATGTTTGATGATCATATATGTTACCTTGATATGACGTATGTTATAACTCACAGCAGGTTTCTCCTGACTTGTTAACGTGAACCATCAAAGATTCCCTTTGTCTACACAGAAGAAACTCTCTGTTCTTGAAGAATAACCTATTCTAAAGTATTTGTCCTTCATACCACAATCCCATATATATTAATGTATTTTTTTACAAATAGTTATATAGATTATTTCGAGACCATATCATTAGACTAGACTGGTTTCTCAACAACACGGACCTTATAATACCTTGTGCTCTTTAGTCTGCTTTGCATTCAGTCAATAATTCAATGCTCTTGTATCGCTGCTTCCTCTCCCAGCCATGGCCCCCGCTCTCTCCACAGCGTACAGGAGGAGGTGGTTGATGGCCGTGACGGCGGTCATTGAGAACCTGCTCTTCTCTGCCGTGCTCTTGGGATGGGGCTCTCTGCTCATCATGCTGAAGAAAGAAGGCTTCTACTCCCACCTCTGTGCAGGTAGAGTAGTCAAGTACATTTCTCTTTGTGTAGCCCCTTAGTCACAGTTACAGTCTCAAAGGGCTTCTCTTTATACAACGCCCCCTAACCCTGAGCCCTTTAATGGGCACGGAAAAACTCCCATAAATACCAAGGAAGAAACCTTGAGACAGAACGCAGAAGAAGGAGCCCTCCTTCCAGGGATGGTGAGGAGTGCGATAGGTGGCAAAATGGGCAGATGTAATGGTAGGATAAACAAGTGTAAGTGAACACCTGTTTCAGCTCTAATTCGAACACTATGAGATTGAAAAAAGATGCGTTTTGGGCTGAGAGTTCTAGGAAGGAGGGGGGACGTGTTATCCCCATGGTTACGACCCATGCCAAGTTTGTGATACTTGTTAAAGCAAGTACCGTTGTTGTGTATGAGCATTATAATGAGCGATGTTGTATATGAAATGCACCCTCTCTTGGATGCGGCAATCAAAATCAACCGCTCTCCAGACGGAGCCCCACACACACCTCGCTGACGGGGCCACTTTGTCGTGACGAAAAGACACTTTGATGTCAGGAAACGAACGTGACGTGAGGTAGGAGCAGAGTAGAACGTTCACAAACTGGTCAGCGGAGGCTGGCAAAAACCTAGGATTTTACACCTGTTTTCTCAAAATTACGATCTTATTTTAGTAACAGTGACAAAATGGCATAGATGATATATGTTGAAGATCATATAAGAAATATTACCACCGATTTAGATTAATACCTAAAGTCTGATGGCAGACGAGCTCAAATCTGGGTGAACGGGGCGTTTCACTTTCTTCACGTTCATATTTGTTTCGACCAATCATGTTGCTGGAGGCAGGGATCTGTAAGCGCGTAATTGGCGATCACAAACTCAGCCGGCAGTAGTAAACTGTAAAAAAGTGTCTGTCAAATCAACATTGTGTAGACTGGCCACTGTATTAAAATCTCCTTCTGAAAGCTTCATTCACTCACGCAAATCAGTTTTCTTCGGTAAAATATCTCTTTAACGAAAAAAGGCGTAACTCCGCCCCTTGCAGTTTGGTTTCCGGACCAGGCTCTGTGACGTCTCCGAAATTTGTTCATGAATTCAAAGTTGATATTGTTGTTAAAAGTTGTTATTAGTCATCCATTAAAGTTAGATAAAGAAAAAATGCTATTTACTATGATAAAATGCTGTTTAAAAACGGCTATATTTGCAGAGATTTCTCCAGGATTGACTGGACGTGGCGGTAATATGGTATTAGCAGTTTGATTGACATCTATTGGGTCCAACCGGGTTTAACCACTGGGCAAGGGAGTTTCATAGTGGTTTTATTCTGGTTCTATATTGTCTCTGACACTATAGAACCAGAATAATGTAATTTCATTACATATAATTTTTACCAAGTGGGTTCTGAATGTGTCGGAACAACCAGGAAGAAGACATTGAACATTTAGTTCATTTTATTTCTACACCGTTTGTCACAGGTGTCTCATAACACTAATTATGGGTCTGCTACTTCTATGTACCAGGGCACTGGTACATACACTGTAGACTTATCTTCACTAGTTTAGTCTACTACCTATGCCCTGGTACATAGACGTAGCAGACCCATAATTAGTGTTGTGAGTGACACATTTAATTGTAGATGTTATGTAAAGGGTGTTTGTGATTGGTCAGGCTTATGATTAGCTTAGTCAATTAGGTGTGAGGTCACTCCTAATTGTAGATATCCCACCTT
The DNA here is from genome assembly GCA_900323305.1 of Trachyrincus murrayi. Taxonomy (NCBI): domain Eukaryota; kingdom Metazoa; phylum Chordata; class Actinopteri; order Gadiformes; family Macrouridae; genus Trachyrincus; species Trachyrincus murrayi. The sequence continues at coordinate 6,244 of OOFB01015201.1, read as the reverse complement.
AATTATATCCAGTTTTTTAAATATGTGTGTATCTATAGATTGACTGGAAAATATTTGGAAAATATCACAAAAAAATAGAAAATTAGGGTGCTCTCACACCTAGTTCATTTGGAGAGTTTGTTCCAAACCCTGGTGTGGTTCCTTCCCCAGTTCGGTTTGTTTGGGCATATGTGAACGGCCTCAGTCAGCTTGTCTTGGGTGCGTACTTGACCAAAACAAGTACACCCTGGAGCGGTTCATTTCCAGGGAGAATGCGATCCAACTTTACTGTTGAGTTGACTAACTTTGGCTACACCATACCTGTGCTTATAATTGGCTAAGTAAGCTAAGCATGCTAATCACATAGGCTACGTCGTCTGAGTTGAAAGGGTGAACATGCACCCTTAATAAGCACTCACGCGTGGTGTTTTTGTACACATTTTAGTCTGCTCTTGAATATGGCAGTGTGAACACAAATCGAACCAGGGTGAAAGTGCAACATTGTAACAAATGAGCCAGTTCAAAATAAGTCAACCAGACTATAGGTGTGAAAACGCCCTTAAAGGAATAATTCACTCTAAAAGTAAGGGTGTTTTCACACCTATAGTTCAGTTGATTTGGTCTGAACCAGCGGCTCATTTGTTAGAATTAGAGGGTGAATTATTCCTTTAAAGAGTGATCAAAGTCTTAATTTCCAGGCAGCTGCTGATAGTGCTATATTCAAAGGATTCACAAGTCCCTCTGAATAATGTCCATCGTCCAGATACATATTATAGCCTTTGGTCCAAGAAAATGCACATTGGAAGACTTAAAAATATGATATTTCTTTTTTCCAAAAACAATTCCTTGTCTGCTTGCTTGCGGGGGTGACTCAATCAGTACAGTCAAGGCTTTTATTATATATTCTTCTAAAACATCTTGCAATTGATTCAGAAATATAAATGAGGTATGTATGTATACCGCTTTTGATAGGATTTGACTCTTCTATTTAACGGTATGTCGCTTTCAACTAATTGATTTATTGACCCCAAAAAAATGCTTTGATAACCCTGTAGAGGAAAACGTGACGGCCACGAGCAACCTCACGTCCCTGGAGAGCGGGGAGTGGCAGAGCTGCGTGGAACAAGAGGAGATGCTCAACTTGGGATTCACCATCGGCTCATTCCTGCTGAGTGCAGCCACTCTGCCACTGGGGATCCTAATGGACAAATATGGACCACGCCCTTTAAGGCTTACCGGCAGGTAGGTCTTTTTCTACCATGCTCCCTGTTGGGACTGCTAGTTAGCTGTTATGATGCTACGAACATACGAGTGTGGGTTGTTGTTGTTGTTATTATTATTGTATGAATGTATTTGACCTGTCCTATATTTCAGTTCGTGTTTTGCTGCCTCCTGTGCCATGATAGCTGTGGCAGCCTACAATCCTGAAGGTGAGACAACACATCAATGATTACATCATAAAAACACACACACACAGACACACACACCTTCTCCATGCAGGCCTCGTCTATCTATAAATGCACACAACCTTGACATTTTGTGTAGCTCCGTCAGGTTAGTCAGCTGGGTCCTGGTTTTGCCCACAGGGTTAAGTTAGCCTCACTTCCTGTTGTTTCTTTGCTGACTAGTTTGTTTTTCTTCTTCTTCATCATTCCCCAGTACTGTCGCCCATCATCTTCCTCGCTGTGTCCTTCAATGGCTTCGGAGGAATCTGCATCACTTTTACCTCACTTACCGTAAGATGTGCATCAGACACACACACACACCCACACACATAGACAAATACACCTCATTTTTCCAGCTTCAAACTTTATTTACACACTTCAGTGATGACTATGTTTTGTACTTTTTCTATTGACTGATCAAACATGGCACTTTCATTGCACAATATCTTCTTGTTTAGAGTAGACAGAATGCGTGGACAAAATGTTTTGCATATTTAGTAGAATTTCCTTTTATTTTTTTATTCATTTGAAAGAATGACGAAACACCTTTTGTACCATTTTAAACCCTGAGGTGATTTAAGGTTTCTCGAATGACGAGGTTGTATTTTCCCCCTCTGTATCTTCACACTGACACTACTTACTGCTTATGGGTGGAACAGGCAGCTCTAGGTTCACACTAGGTACAGATTAGCCAAACTCTGTCATCTGAAGTACATGTTGGTCAACATGACATTGTGTGTGTGTGTGTGTGTGTGTGTGTGTGTGTGTGTGTGTGTGTGTGTGTGTGTGTGTGTGTGTGTGTGTGTGTGTGTGTGTGTGTGTGTGTGTGTGTGTGTGTGTGTGCGCACAAGTGTGAGTGTGTGCCTGTCACTGTGTATTCGAGTGGATGTGCGCATGCATGTGTGGGTTTTTAAGAAGTTATATATAAAGATAAGTTATACCATAATGCAAGACTTTTTTTATACTATCGCACACTGTACTACTGGCTACTATCTTTCATATTACATTTGAGATAAGGGCTGGTTGATTCTCTCCATGTTTCCACACTATTATTTGTTCTTCAGTGTGTAGTTTAGTACAGGTCAGTTTCACCTAAAAGAATAACTGACTGGCTGCTTGGCTGGCTGGCTGGCTGCTTTACTGTTCGGCTGATAAACAAGCACAGCTGTTAAAACAAAAAAGGAAGGAAAGCATTTAGCAGTGTACAATATATATATTAGCTTAAAAGGCTAGCTTTCTATAGAGCATGTGCCATGTACATCTCTGGTAGAACGCTCTATCTATAATATTGCTAGAGACACCATAGGATGGTCATTCAGCATTTCTATTGATAGAGTGAGTTTAAATCAGGCTCAATCATCCAAATGCAATACAGAAACATCATCCTCAAAGTCTAAAATACCATGGTGTGAGATCATGGCTGGAGCTAGAGATGGTCACCAGAAATATGTCATATAGAACCCCAGACCAGAACCCTAACCCCAAAAACATCAATATGGTCGCAACTCACAATTTATTTGACCACTATGGTGTTGAACAAACATTATGGTGTGGAGGGATCTTCGGCCAAAATATTATCCATAACTACTAATACAAAGATGCAATTCACAGTGCCATCTGCTGGTTGGGCACAAGAGTCACTGTGTCTACCAAGATAAACAAAGGTGATCAAATATGAATAAGGTTGCCGATGTGACTTTATTTATTGAATAATGTACAACACAACGTCTGCTGTTGTCTGCATATTTCCAGTGTAGTCAAATCTGGCTCAGTGGTGCATTTGAGAAGCAATGTCAAATAAATGACATAATGTAGTAGAGGAGGCTGAAATGAATTCAGTGTTTAAAGATTCCTATTCATTCATCTTATATGAATATTAACATGATGTATTGCTATTACAGTTACTATCACTTGTACTATATTTAAATTCCTCTTTTCTCTTTGATCCGCTTCCCCTCTGTGTGTGTGTGTGTGTGTGTGTGTGCGCGCGCGACTGTCTGTCTAGCTATCTAATATGTTTGGAAACGTGCGCTCCACTGTCCTTTCCCTGATGATCGGTTCTTATGTGTCCTCAGCCGTTACCTTTCCTGGCGTCAAGGTACTGACCCACCCACACACACACACGTCATGCATTCATACAAACACACATTCTTAACCTTTCATGTGTTTAACACAGGTCTACCTTCTTTTGCCCTGTTTTTGTATAATTTGTGTGTGTGTGTGTGTGTGTGTGTGCAGATTATTTATGACCTAGGCGTGTCCTTCCGGGTCATCATGTGGGTGTGGTCTGGGATGGCCTGCATGGTGTTCCTCAACTGCTTCCTCAACTGGCCTGCAGAGTCCTTCCCTGCACTTGAAGACATCAGATACACGTTAGTATGAACACAACTCAATTAAAGTTCAATGATCCACATTCAAGCTCAATTGTACCAAAGCGCACAAGCGGCTGATTCGTCCACATTTTGTGGGATTTTATACAAATTTGTAGACATTTTGAGGATGTGTTCATGTCATACAGTTTTTGTGAATTTTGTTTGGACCTGATATTTACAATTTGTTTGCTTATTGATAGAGCGGATGCATTTATACAAACATATATATATGTCTCTGGTTCCTTATGGCCACTCTGCACCCAGTTGTTGTTGTTGTTTTTTTGTATATCTCTGATTTAGGGGGGTGTATGGAAAAATTGATTCACGTAAGAAATCGATTCTTTTGTCTTAGGTTTGCCTTTGTGTGTTCACATTATTGCTCAGTTGATCAGTTGATATAACTTTTTCAAATTACATAATCTTATAGACACTTTCTATCTATCTCTGATTCCCATGGCCGCTCTGCACTCTCTCCAGTTTTTTTTTTGAACTAGGTTGTGCAGCACTATAACTTTCTTATCGCTACTCGAATTTTGATTGTATGCTTTGTGATTGTTCTCAGCCTCAGTGGTAAGGCACCTAGGATAAAAGTGTGTGCTAAATGACTAAATATAAATGTCAATATACATCCTGTGAGTTCTCACTGTCTCTCCTCTACTTCTGACAGGAAAAAGGTGAAGTTGAGTGGTGTGGTGATGGAGGACAAGCTGACGGGGGACAGGACCTATACCCATGTTTCCACCGTGGAGACCACCGTCAGCCACAAAGCGGACGAACCCACCTCGCCCGGCTCTCAACCGCAGGGTGAGGAAAGGCCGTCAAAATGGGTTTTGGTTGTTGATATTTAGTTTCAAAGCAAGAGCCTTCCACTTGTTAGCCTCTCCCTTGTCTCACAAATCATTAGACTTTAGATTAATAATCTAAAGTTTGATAGCAGACTAGCTCAAATCTGCGTTTAAATGTATTTTGCTTCATATTTGTTTCGACCAATCATGTTGCTGGAGGCGGGGATCTGAAGCACGTAATTGGCTAACAGTGAACACAAACTCGGCCAGCACTAGTCCATTCACACCAGTGTGAATATCTGTGCAAAATATTTGCAGAGATATTTAGAAAAACATTATTGCATGTGTTCCTATGGAAGTGGACGTGGGAAAGGTGAAGCAGCCGTGGTACAGGTGACGTGGTCGTGGTACAGGTGACGTGGTCGTGGTACAGATGAAGTGGTCGTGGTACAGGTGACGTGGTCGTGGTACAGGTGACGTGGTCGTGGTACAGGTGAAGTGGTCGTGGTACAGGTGAAGTGGTCGTGGTACAGGTGACGTGGTCGTGGTACAGGTGACGTGGTCGTGGTACAGGTGACGTGGTCGTGGTACAGGTGAAGTGGTCGTGGTACAGGTGAAGTGGTCGTGGTACAGGTGAAGTGGTCGTGGTACAGGTGAAGTGGTCGTGGTACAGGTGAAGTGGTCGTGGTACAGGTGACGTGGTCGTGGTACAGGTGACGTGGTCGTGGTACAGGTGAAGTGGTCGTGGTACAGGTGACGTGGTCGTGGTACAGGTGACGTGGTCGTGGTACAGGTGACGTGGTCGTGGTACAGGTGAAGTGGTCGTGGTACAGGTGAAGTGGTACTGTCCGACTCCGTTTTGTTTTAACACAGACGTGCTCCTGACACACACGGTGTCGGGACACCTGTGTGTTTAGTTTAAGATGTGTTTAGTTGAACATAGTTTAAGATGTGTTTAGTTGAACATAGTTTAAGATCTGTTTGCGGAAAAATCTGCATTTCCGTGCTGCAAGTCCGTGTCACACGGTGTGAATTGACTTTTAGAAAAAGTGCCTGTAAAGGTTTCAAATCAACACCGTATGGACTGGCCACTGTAGAAATAAACTTGTGCAAATGTCTCTTCGGTAGAATATCTCCGTAACGAAACAGGAAACAAGGTGTAAGTCCGCCCCTTTCAGTTTTTGGTTTCTGGCCCAGGCTCTGTGCCACCAGAAGTTCTGCTATAACATAGTAGGACTGCTGTCCGAGATTCCCTATCAGGGAAATGCTGCTGTAATATTTCTCTTTCTCTCTCTCTCCCTCCCTCTTTCTCTCTCGCTCTCTCCCTTCCCTCTCTCTCTCCCTTTCTCGCATTGTCCAGGTGCTGTTCCCCTCTGTCGCTCCATGTGCTCCCCAATCTTCCTGTGGAGTCTCATCACCATGGCGATGACCCAACTGAGGCTCATCTTCTTCATGGGTGCCATGAACAAGATGCTGGAGTACCTGGTCACCCACGGCGACCCGCATCGTGAGTGCTCTCATCACAAACGTACTGCACACTACATGCACACAAACACACAGACACAAACACATAGACACAAACACACAGACACAAACACAGACACAATCTCAAACACATAGACACAAACACATAGACACAAACACATAGACACAAACACATAGA
>OOFB01015199.1:21164-32135 GCA_900323305.1 Trachyrincus murrayi | reverse complement strand
GATAGATTGTGTGTCCAGAAATCACACTGATACGTCCTCTCCGACAGGAAAGATTTGGTCATGCTAGATATGCTCAAATCCCTCACTACACACACACACGCACGCTCGCACACGCACGCACACACACACACACACACACACGCTCGCACATGCACACACACACACGCTCGCACAGGCACGCACACACACACGCTCGCACATGCACTCACACACACACACACGCTCGCACACGCACACAGACACAGACACACACACACACACACACTCGCACGCACACATACCTACATAGATACACAAACAGAAAATAAGTTGAAAGTGAGACTAGTATAGTGTGTTAAGTCCCACCATGTGTTTGTCTTGTGATTGGGGCTGATTTCTCAAGACAAAAAAAAATCACAAAATACCCCGGAAGTTTGAACATTACACAACATCTGTCTTTCTGAACAAGAGGAAGTTATGAAGAATAAACTGTAGGCCTATTCATTCAACAAAGCAAACAGACACTTTTAAAATAGAATCAACATAAATCAACACACGTTGACTAGTTTGATGTCTTTCCAAAGCCTATAGAGGCTCGGCCACCAGACAAGTTATTTATACGCTATCAAAACAAGCAGCGTTTCATCTGGGGAGCGCCAGCTGCACACTGGCTCATAGACGAATATCTATGATGTGTCTACAACACATTCAGACCTTCTTTCAAATTAAAAGTACAAAAACACATCTTAATATAATCTTGACCTTGATTTTTAAACTCATCATAAACATATCGCCAAACTAGTAAAAAAAGGATTTCCAAGATTGATGTGATGTGACATTTTGTTCAGTGAAACTGTAGCTTGCTGTAGGCCTACTTTCCCGTACCGAGCGCACCGTGGATTCTAGTACCAATCCCCACTCCCATAATGTCCCATAAATCACCCATGAGTCATGGCTGTATTTTCTTATCAAGATGGCTGTCCGCCTCATATTGTTGAGGTCCTTGGCCCTTTTGTAAACACCTGTCCCGCAAACGTCAGAGGCCACAAGCATGTGCCTATTGTGTTTGTTTCTTTGGAGAGGAACACGACATCTCCAGACAAAAGCACGCCACCCTTCCTGGATTCGGGATAACACCACAGAGGCCAAAATAGCACAGACATCGACTGCGGTCCCCGAACGATAACCACGCTTTATGTAGGCCTACGCTCGGGGGAAAAAGAGAGTCTCTCCGAGTAGACAGCGTGTCGACTTCCTCCTTAATGCCATGTTGCAATGCTGTGGTTAGTGTCCTTCAGGAGAGCATCGAAATGTGTCAGGCACACTTCTTGATTGATTTTTGTTTGCCTGACTGTAGCAACAAGCAAAAAAAAAATCCACTCCCATATGTGAAGATATAAAATATTATATATATAATAATACGCATTTGGTCTGATAGAGAATGTGACTGTCGATCCGGAGATTAGCCTACCTTTTTTATTTTTATTTTACCTCCATTTTTAATTGTTACTACAAAAGATGGTCAGAGTGCATCGATATTTAACCTATGCCCTTTGCTTCTTGTATTGACGTGCAAGCGCCACCTACTGGTTAAGTTGTATGACCTACTTTTATACTTTGTCTCAATATATCTATCAATATATCTGTTCAAATAATCGCCTCTGGTATTGCCTTCAACTCTCAGCTGCCACCTACTGGAGACATGTATGAACTACATATATAGGCCTACTGAATATCCATTGGGAAAACATGCGTATTCATTATTTTTGCTTGGCCCTTGCTCCTGATGAAAAGTTGATGAAAGTTAAAAGACAAGACATGTCATCATTTATAACAACTGATTTATTGGTATAAAAGTGCAAATAATCATAAATATGTGATAAATAAGATAATATAACAATGAATAAATAATGTTCTTGTAAGGTTGAATAAATAGATTGTCCCAGAATACCGTAATTAAAATCTGAATGGAAGAAAAAACCACTGAAATGTAAAACCATTTCCCTGACACAAATGATAGACCCTGTTGCCTTGTGTTTGAGCTGAAAATATTGAGTCTGTGGTCTTCCTGCCATGTATCTAAACAATACAATACACGCAGGCTGTTTGAACCAAATCTAAATAATACACACGATGCTTAAAAATATATATATAAAAATTGTCCATGAGTCGATCGCGCTATGCCTCAGCAGTAGGCAGCGAGTTTATCCTCAGGGTTTTGGCCACCGAGTCGCTCTCCTGCCAGCCAGTCCTCATTCAGCTCCCCCAGGATCTCGTGGAGGGAGAGCTCCGGCAAGGGGGCCTGCTGCCAGATCTGGCCCGACGCCGGGTAGTGGCCCGGGTCCCCGCCGCTCCACGAGTCCCCCATATGGGCGTACTGCACGTCCAGGTTGGGGCTGCTGTCGGAGGCCACCTCCCAGTAGCCTGAGTCAGGCGTGTCGGGGGTGGAGGTGTGGGCGTTGAGGGGCTGCTCCATCAAGCTGGGGTACAGCAAGCCTGCGGGCCCCACACTGGAGGGTAGCATACCACAGCCTCTCAGCTCCTGGGGAGAGGGGCACCATGGAGCCGGGACAGGGGAGGAATGGCTCCCCGGATGAGCCCAGGGGCCCGTCATCGGCGGGCTGTGGCTGCCCAGGAGCGTGGCGTGCTGGCCCCTGTACACAGAGCCGTACTGCCTGTAGTCCACAGGAGAGGTGAGGTAGCCCGGGAGGCAGCGCCCGTATAGAAAGTCCTCGTCCCTCTCTTCCTTCACCTGGGCTGGGTAGGCCGGCGGGGGGCCCTGGGGCAGTAGACCGGGCTGGGGGCCCCTGGCGGCCACGCTGTGGGGCGGGTCTAGTGCCTCTGGGCTGAGGCTTTCACCTTGCCACAGGGCCTTCTTGGCACCTTTGCATTTCAAGGTCCGGGCCCTCCTGTTCTGAAACCACACCTGGGAGGAGCAGAGAAGAAGGAGCAGGTTAGTTAATCATTTTCAACACAAATGCCCAGACTCCCCGACCCCCTCCACCGAACCCCACTCCCCAGATCAGCTGAATACAGTGAGAGCAGCGGGACTTCAGCTGTTAGCACACGCTGTGCAGTTTATCTAGCAAGCCAAACAAGCTGCCCTGATTAAAGGCGCTTACATCATCTTAAAGATAAAATAATAAAGTGATAGAGTGGTAGCACTATCAACATCTCAGAATCAACAGTGTTGGTTGGCTGTGTGTGTGTGGGGGGTGGGTGAATGTGTGTGGGTGTGTGATGCATTGATGCGTGCAAATGTGTGTTTGCGGTATTTTGTTGCAAGTGTTTTTTTTTACATACTATATTGCATTGTAGCTAGGGTCTACAAGTGAACTAAATTAAACTAAGGTTAAGGTTAGGGTTAGGGTTATTGTGCAGCGGATGTGTACCTGGATGCGTGACTCGGGCAGGCCAGTGGTCTGGGACAGGCTCTCCCTCAGGCTGATGCCAGGGTAGGGGTCGGTCTCGAACGTGGCCCTCAGGAGCTCCACGTGCTCCTTGGAGAAGCTGGTTCTCTTCCTGCGGCTGGCACTGCGGGATGAGGCCCCGGCACAGCCTCCAGGAGCCTCCTGCCTGCCCTCATCTGCGGACCCAAAGGAAGCACGATCAGGCATGGGCTTTCAGACATTTATTTTCTTATTCCGTCTATTGTGGTTCATTACACCAGTACATTATACACTGTGTCTCTTGAGTGTGCAGAGCAATGCATGCAGTCAGCCTAGTGTGCCTTGCCTTTGACACATATACTAGTTATAATCAATAATAATCAATAATGGAGACTATCAAAGTAAAGCTATGGGGATTCTTTAAAGGCAGCTGGGACCCAAAACCACTGTTGATGACCAATGGAAGAAGAAGAGGAAGTCTTACATTTAGTCTTGATAATAAATAAAAAAATGATGATACACATAGGATAATGCTGCCCTTTTGATTTGGTACACACAAACCTAACCCTAAATAACTGGACGATCTCATCAAACATTATGAAAAACTCACCAATGCCAGAATCCTTCCACATGTTGACAGTGTAGTGATGCTCCAGGGTTCCTGCTAGACTTTCAATAGGGTTTCCAGAGGGAGCAGACAGAGATATGCTGAGATACTTCTTCAGGGAGAATCTCTGAACTGACTGTACCTTGGCTGTAATCAGACCTTTTATATTGGCCACCTAGGACCCCCGACCATCCATCATAACTCCTCCCCAAAGGAAAAGGTGCTGATTGAGCAAAGTGACAGCTTGAAGGGCCAAGTGTGTGTTGATGTGTGTGTGCTTGTGTGTGAGTGTGTGTGTGCTTATTGTTATTGAGGATTTAAATGGAGGATACTTCCACTGGCCATTATTGCCCTATCAGTCTCAAAGTAACGGCAACAGGGTCAGAGGTAATATCACACAATCGTTGGAAAATACAAAAGAAAGTCGTCTTTGTGTTTTTTTAATTGCTGGCTCGTCGATACTGCTTAATGTTTATTGAGTCACATGCTTTTTGTTGTTGTTTTGAATTGTACTTAATGTGTGTGTCGTTATGAGTGACAACAGGCCCCAAATCTGCTTGCATCCCAGAACCCTTTGTTTTACATGATTTTTATACTGTAATCATTGTTATTATTTGTTAATAATAAATGGTTAAGTATGTGTGTGTGTTTGATGATAACTTATATATAACTTACTTAACGTAATTTAACTTATACTTATAATGACTTGTCCATAACTAAATCAATATGATTTATAATCTCTTATTAGTATAGTATATGGATATTCCTCCATTCCTCGATACATTTCAAAACATAATATTGGTGATAGTAAAAACAAAGCTATTTATTTGATTAAGAAGGGCAATTGCCTCTCATTAGCTTAGTGTAGCAGGGGTGAATCACATGAGACAACCACAAACAACAGCGGCTGGAGGAAAATGTTGAACATTAATCAACAAAACAATTGATTTGAAGAAATATTAACCCATGTGACACTTTGTGACAAAACACAAAACCTCTAAGATTAAGTTTATCAGTCACACACTGCTTTGCGTTCTTATGCAAATCTATTACATGCTGCAACAAAGGCCCATAATTATGCATTGATTAATTGGATCGTTAGTTGGCTATTAACTCATTACAATGCATAGGTGGGTGGCAAGCCTGTCATGCCCAAGACATGTATGTCACAGTAATTGCACTGAATGGCCCAGCATTATCTTTATAACATAATAAGCTGATTCTCAACCTTAGTTCAGATTTTTTGGGGGAAATGTTAACTAAACTTTCTATGTGTTTTTCTTTTTTCTTTGAATGTATTTTCATGGTAAGTCCTCACAGATCACGTGGGATCAGCCTTTGGTCTGTGAACCTTGCACTGCTGGCTTGTACTTGCTCTGGTTTATATAAGAACTGCAGCTGTTTCTTCTGTGTCCCCACTATCTCGGATGAGACAGTCAACTGCCTTAAAATGTGATGCAAAATGAACCCAAAATTAGCTCATGTTTATTACCAATAGATTAGGCTACATACATTACACCATAGAGAGGAACACATTTTCAGATTTTTTGTTCGTAGCTTCGTAGTTCCTAGTCAAGATTTCAGCCTGCACAGTAAACAAGTGGAAACTCCTAGTGGCTTTAACACAGCTGCCTTTCATCTGTTATCTGGCCCACCACAGGATCAATGTCTCCATGCATTCAGACGACTCCTGAAAGTCCCAGCCGAGCGAGGAAATGCTGCTCATGGGTTCTCCAAATCCTATCACATTATAAAACGCCCTTTGGCATCTCTGGAAACTCACACACTTCATAAAGACCCTGCTGTATTCAACAGCATTCATTTGCCATGCTTAATAAAATGGGCTATGTTAGGTTGCCAGAAGGGCGGATAGTGAAAGTAATTATTAAGAGTAAAAATATATTAAAAAGAAAAAGTAATTCATATTAGTAATATAGACCCTCATCCCCTTCTCTTTTAAACCACCTTAAGATTAGCTATATGATGGTTACTTAACATACAAGGATCTAGTGATCAAAGATAATTGAAAGCTGGTTCAACCAATGGCCTTTTGCGCCTATATATCAGGTCTATGAGTAAAACATTTTCTATTTTGTCTTATCTTATTTTGTTGTTGTTTGGTTTTTTACTGCCAACACAAAGATCCATCTTGAAAAGTAAAAACCATCTTTGTGTGGCTGTGTCAATTGTGCAATATAGCCTATTTCAGATACAAAATAGCCTTCAGATAACAATAGCAAAACAATTATCCCTCAGGTTGCAAGGAAGCCGACCTTCAAATGTTATCAAGGGAAATATGTTGTTATGTCTATTTGCTTTGCATTGGTCGTGGGAAGTGTTATACATTTAACATTTGAATGTAGAAGATATGGTCCATACAATGTATTGTACTTTTACATGTGCATAGTAAGTGCAATAATATTTTTTATTGAAGTGCTATTTATTTGACTGCATCTCACACAGTGATTTGTACGGAACCGTAGATTTGGGAATATACATCCCTGAGGGAATATCACAATCACCCGGACTATATAACACGCTGCACACTCTGCCTCCCACTCCAACATTTGACAAGTACGGAAGCATAACAGCCATGGCCAAAAGTGATGGATGCGATTATTTCAGAAGAACAAGCCTCTTTTGGATTATTACGGTGACCCTTTCGATGGGATACTTCACTGTGAGTGGTTATAAACAGAATGTGATCGGATAAAATACACGGCATCGTGTTTGTTCTCTGCCACCGTGTTCGGTACAAGGGCTGCTGCGGTGCGACATGTAATGTGCTCCGGGTAGTGTAGACTTTGTGGTCATTCTGCATTACTATTAGCATTTTAGATTTACGAATAGCAATTAAAATACAAGGTCAATGCCTCGTTGGTAAAAAAATCGTTATTGCCATTCTGGTTTAAGGGGGGCAAGTGTCAACATGTAATGGTTTTTGGACAAAGTTCATTTAAACGCTACTAATTGCTTTAGGTTTCACATCGAGATCCAGTCGTATAGTTAGAAACAAATCGCTATCGTCGCTGCTGCTAGTATCTTTAAAATATATTTCACCAGTGGAATAAGTAAATGATTACTTAAGTATTGAGTCATAACATTGTGCAACATGTATGTGTCATTGTGTCATGGTCTTATGTCCACCCCAACAGTGGACTGTTGACATGAGATGGTAGTTGTTAAAGCCTTCCCCTGTCACGTATTTGTAATCCTGTTATATCTGTGCTAACCATGATATGAAACGTTTGTTTCTCAGGTTATTGTTTTGGCACCAGAGAAGATTCCCTTTGAACACCTCGGTCCCTTCGGCACCTTCTGCTCATCCCTGGTGGAGAGCCAGAGTGACCTCATGTTTAAAATGTAAGGATTGGACAAAATGTGTAGCCCTACTGTGTACCATGCTGCTCTTATTATCGCATTGTAGTGCATTAAAACATGGAGCGTTTCTTCATATTTTACAATCTAACACATCAGTTCAAATGAAGTGTTAATCGCCCACAGAGGGCTCAAGGGCGTGTCGTTTTAACAGGCTTAGATGCTTCTTTTTTCCCCTATCACCAGATTGGTGATAGGGGATTGTTATCACACATTCTCCATCAATATCACGTGACTGCCGTTCTGCAACCAATTGGTAAACAAGTGACACCTTGCCTGAATATTTTTTTAGGATGTCATATAACCTGTAGTTGATTGTTTGGCTGTGGCTTCAAGCTAAGTGATACACCTTTTGGCTATATTTTATTTGCAGTACCTGTACTACTAGTGTCATTGCATATTTATCAAGCGGTGACACGACTATGTCCTCTATTAGATTAGTAGTGATAGCATACAAAGATCAATACAGCTAAGATTATGCTTAACTATTAGGCTAATCTGTCTCATGTCTCAAATTAATAATACATTGTGTATTAAAAGCAATTTGGAATATATAAAATCAATAAAATATTGATACATTTCCATCCACGTCACCATAGCAATTTAAAATTCCATCCATATTCATGTGCCTTGATAGCACAGCGCTACATGTGACTTGTTGAATACAAGCCACAAAGAGGTGTGTGTGTGTGTGTGTGTGTGTGTGTGTGTGTGTGTGTGTGTGTGTGTGTGTGTGTGTGTGTATAGAGAGGCCCAGTGGCTCAATGTGCCTTTTGACACATTGCCCTCACAACCACCAGGCATAATGCCTCTTATTCTCTTCATCTGGTCATGCTTGAAACCAACGTCTCTTTTTAGAAGGCTTCAAACTATGTCCCACATTATTAGAGACCACTGATATGCTTAGACTCTGGAAGGCATTACCAAAAGACCTACCAAAATAATTGTGTGTGTGTTTGTGTCTTTGTGTAGGTGGCTTGCAGCTTGGGCTGTCCATCTGTTTGAGGCCTGTGTCGCATTGAGGATGTGTAGGTAAGGATGACAAGACCCTTCATGTCCACAAGAGGGCGCTTTTGTACAAGCGTTTTCCACATTCTCTTCCACCCATTTTCACATGAATCCACTCGTATGAAGAAGATCAGGAGGTTCACATCCATAGTAGGCCTATTCTGTGTTTTAATTCATCAGTAATCAGGGTAGCAAATGCTCTTCTGAAATTTAAAAAAAGGTACCATTTAAATAAATGTTCTGTTTCCCCTCCACAGCCAGAAAGGCATCACCGACGGTGGCACGCGCTTCCTGTGGTTCATCCAGACCTTCCTGTTCGGCTTTGCCTCTCTGGGCATGCTCCTCAAGTATGACCCTGAGCGGCCCAAGCAGCATTGACTCAGCCCGCACGAGCCCCCCCCAACAGCAGAAAGCTGAAGTTCAAAATATCTACTCTCTCGCTCTCTCTCTGACTTTGTGTCTGTTGTGTCTTACCAGAGCGCTGAGATAAGAGTTTAGTCAGATATGAGGCTGCGTTGCGAGAGCATAAAGTATATGGAGCCTTCTTTTAAAACATTCCTAACTTCTTTGCTAGGTAAGGAACAAAACTGCATTAATACAATCATTTCATCATCATTTAATATATGATTTCATTCCATTAGTTGTTTTTTTAATAATGGGAAATATATAGTTTTGGTTAACTTTTGAAGGTGGAGAATGTTGTATGAAAAATTATATAAAATAATGCTTAAACTACCTGTGACAAGTTTTGAGAGCAATACCGGCTAATTACAGATGGCAGCCATGTTGTTTACATAAAGAGAAGGGTATAGACAAGAGATTTGGAAGGAAGTCTCTTTGCAGTCTCTTTAGTTGGGATGCGTTTCCCTAAATGACCGGATCTCAGAACGTGATATTCTAGGTGTCTAGAGACACCAGGGTGTTGAACAGTTCGCTGAGCCTGGTGAAACATCGTTTTCCAGATGCTGTGATGAGGACACCTCTGTGCTGCTGGCGACAAATGTCCGCCACACACCAAAACGTTTGCCTTTCCAGATTGAGGTACTTAACATTTCTAAACCATATTGTGGTTTATTTTATTCAGTTGCAATGTTTTGAAAATAAAGACGAACTAAACCATGTGGTGTCTTCCATTTTCTTTTCGCTATGGTGCCTTAATGCCCCCTAGTCACATAAGTACAGCTTAAACATTTTGCCAAGGTGTCACTTTTTCACCATTAGCTTACAGTAATCATGTGACTGTCATGT
The DNA here is from genome assembly GCA_900323305.1 of Trachyrincus murrayi. NCBI lineage: Eukaryota > Metazoa > Chordata > Actinopteri > Gadiformes > Macrouridae > Trachyrincus > Trachyrincus murrayi. The sequence goes on along the minus strand of OOFB01015199.1, from coordinate 22,526 downwards.
GACTAAATGTGGTCATAACAATCTGGAAATTGATTAGAAAGCATCTAGGCTCATGCAAATGACCGTCCTTAAGCCCTCTGCTGTGGGCTGTTAACACCTAATTTGAGTCAGTGGTTCCCAACGTTGGGGTGGGGACCCCACTTGAGGTCGCAGGAGATTTGCTGACATAAGCTATAGATATTTGATGATCCATTTTAGCAAACCATTTTTTTCTTTTAAAGGTCTCATAGTCATCCTGTATATACAAACTGACTGCCTAATGATTCACAGCCACAAGCTAACTAGTAGAGCAATGTGATTATGTTTACCGGTCGATGGAGATGCGAGTCAATCGTCTCAGGAGCGAGAAAACGAATGTCATCTTCAGCTGAACTGAACTGAACTGTTCTGAAATAGGTCTATGAGTCATGACAGGAACCTTTGGCCTGATATCCTAGTTTTCCTGCTGGGTAAGGCTATGCACCAAGGTTATGGCACTCAGTCCATAGACTCAGTCGGTATTTTGAATGCCTTGCCCTGTTCTCTGGTAGCTACATCAATGTAATGGCAGTTAAAGGTATTTTTAGACCGGTTTAATACAGACACAATGTAACATTTTTTCAAGTGAATATACACACAATCTATTATAATGCATTTGTTTTAATCAAGCTACGAACATTTTATACATCATATATACAATAGTTCAAAAATATGGTGCTGGGGAAGAATATACATGATATGTCCTCCGTGTTAATATGAATGAAGAAGTAGTGGACACATTATTAGCAACCTGTAAGTCACGCTACTTGAAATGCAACAATATAGCCACTTTAAACGCTAAGGACATTATGTCATGATACAAGACTAATGCAAGGCTAATCTCAAGGCTTTTCTGGCCCATAAATTGAGACAGTATAACTGCAATTTCCATAATTTCCACAACTGATCTCTGACATGATCAAACGTATTCACTCCTGTACGTGGCTCATATACATATATAACATATATATATATAACATATAACTTGTTTGTTGTGTGATTTTTACATGTACGCTGTAATGTAAAAATATATTCTTTGTTTAGTTTGTTTGTGTCTGTGTCTGTGTGTGTGTGTGTGTGTGTGTGTGTGTGTGTGTGTGTGTGTGTGTCTAGATCACCGGTCCAGCCAGCGCAGCGAAGGGTAACGCTCACACAGTGTCTTACGCAGCTGCATGCTCTGTGTCTTATCCCTGGTCTCAACCACACACTCCACCTGTCAACACACACACACACACACACACACACACACACACACACCTGTTTGTTTCGACGTGTTGTGCGGACGTAAAGGCTAACAGGATTAATGTCAGCGAATTAGCCGGGGTCACCCTCATTGTGCTTGAA
>OOFB01015194.1:29451-40318 GCA_900323305.1 Trachyrincus murrayi | reverse complement strand
CGCCACTACTGGTACTCCATTTTGGTGACTCGGACACTGCATGGCGTGTGTGTGTGTGTGTGTGTGTGTGTGTGTGTGTGTGTGTGTGTGTGTGTGTGTGTGTGTGTGTGTGTGTGTGTGTGTGTGTGTGTGTGTGTGTGTGTGTGTGTCCTATACTTGAAAGAGTCCCTAGACTAGTCCGGCTGCATGTGACCACATAGCTTGGTCTAATTTGACATGTGCAAAAAGCTGTCAACCACTCTCTCCCTACTATGAGCAGAAGGCTTGGCGCTCCTAATGGAAAGTGGTCAGGTTAAATGCTCAGGGGGGAGGGGTAGTCCTTTCATTTCGCCTATTGGTCCTCGTCACACACACACACGCACGCGCGCGCACACACACACATATAGATTCAAGAAATAACTAACAGATAAGATAATATAGACTCACACACTCATGATTAGGCCACTGGGGCCCTGAGAGTTTTGTGTGTAAGGCGTGATTAAAAGCATTGAAAGCAAAAACAATATTACAAAGATATAGTAAAGGAAAATGCAGGAAATGAAGGCCAATATCTACATCATGTGCATTAATATGTTAAATATCTTAACACGATCAAGACAATTTCTTAAGTTCCAAAATAAATGTGGGCCTGAGAAGACTTGAGTTTATAATTTTAACTCATAATCATTTCTAATAATGGAGTCCTAATCATGCTCTAAAATATTTGTTCACTTTATTATTTGTATCCATTGAATGTCTGGAGAACAATCTGTGAATGGTCACACTTACGGTAATAACGGCATGTTCTAGAATCCATATGGTGCACTTCAGGGAAATGTACCACAACTACTACGCTAATCGCATGTACACCAGCTAGCCTCTGAGTATTGTACATAATTAGGTGCCGTTGAGAAGTTTACACAGCCCATCATTTTAATTACATCCACGTGCGAGTTTAGTAATTAGCATCGAAAGAGCTAATTTGATTATGCTAATTGAACGAGAGTCCCAGCCAAAAAGACATGCCAACATACAGGGTGTTGCTGATGAAAGATGAGTAGAGTCCAATAAAGTCTTATTTTTTGTGCTTTTCTTTCAAATCTTTCACTCAAGCATAATAAATACGAACCTACTACTACATTATACATAGGCTGATACAAGTTGCAAGGCATGTGATATCGTAGACAAAACATAGCCTGAAAAGTATACATAATATTATGTTATATGTCTATATTATGTTGTATTCGTTTTTTTGTTTTCTCTTTTGTAAAGTATGGGTGGCAAAATAATGTTCTGCTATTGGCAGCCAATATTCGAAATATTATTGAATATGAATAGTTGAAATGCTTCTAGAGGCGAGTATTTTTAATTAATTCCAAATAATTACGCCAATCCCTTTTATCTTGGCACAACTCTTTGACATTGATGATTCCTTTTCAAGAGAGATTGTGAGGCGATGATAAATAAAACAAAGTATTGTCAGAGAGCTATTGGCCTCCTAGCTTGAGAACACACTATGAATGCCACACAGTACAGCAGTTGAGATAGAATGATTACAGAAACACTTGGACATTTGAAATAGGGACACAGTCTTGTTTTTGGTAACCAATCTTTGTTGTTGCTGTTGTTGTTCAAATGGACGATTAATATAATTCTTAACAGTATAGTATTTAAGTAAGTATTTCCTCAGCAAATTCACTTTTGTCTGACCCCAAAGGTTTTCTATAGCATGATAATGGAGGTAATGGGAATGGTTACCCATTTCATTTAACAATCAACACTGAGCACCCTTTCACACACACACACACACACACACACACACACACAATTGACCATGACATCGGTAGCGATGCTCTGCTCCTCTGGGTTCAGAACGTTTGAAACACAATGTACATTGGTTGTTATGTTGTGTACTGTTAAAATGCTGATGTGTGTATTGTTTATGTATTTAAAACAAACAAACCTTGAGGCCTTGACGCAAACTGTACTTTGCTAACTTTTCATGATGAGCTGCTGTAAAATGTGGGCCGATTTAACGACGGTTATGAATTAGTCTTCATATACAATTCTGAGGGGTCATTCTCAATTGAATCTATGGATAAAGAATAAACAGGCTGTATACGGCGGGGCTAGTACCAAGTTTCCTGTGTGTTTTATTACTGTCAATAGTAAGCAAATATCAACACAGCAGTTTGGTCGGTATTATTTGTAACTTCAGTAAACATGTTTGACCTAGGGAACTTAACTTTGAGTATTAATTCTCCAAAGGGAGATGTGAAGTACATACATGTACCACAGGTTCATTCACGCACACACACACACACACACACACACACACACACACACACACACACACACACCACACACTTACTTACACACACACTACTTCAATTAGATTCTATTGGTTTTTATTAAATCTTCACAGGGCTGTCATCTCATGGCAGCAGCCATCAGCAGGATTATTATTTATTTTCCTGTCAAGAATGGAGAGCCCTGGAAAACCCACAGAGACTGAGAGAGACTGAGAGACAGAGAGGGAGCGTGCGTGTGTGTGTGTGTGTGTGTGTGTGTGTGTGTGTGTGTGTGTGTGTGTGTGTGTGTGTGTGTGTGTGTGTGTGTGTGTGTGTGTGTAAAGCAAAAATTCTTGCAAACTCACATCTGCAAATCTAACTCTGAAGGAATGCAAGTAAAATTTTTACACATTTTCACGCAGTTTCCACTATTTTGGAATTTGGCGATTCTATACAATACAGCAAAATGTTATGTTATGTTCTGTAGGTCTCATTATGATCATCCTCACATTAACGCTCTTTCACACTCTTTCTCTCTCTGAGGAAATTAAATGTGCATGCAAATATTTTGTAGTAATAGTCATTTGGTCTTCAAGCTCCTTGCCACTGCCACAGACATTTAGCCATTAAGTGGGTTCTGTCAAAGACGGACATGGACAAAATATCTAATATCTCAATATAAAGACATCTTGATTGAAGGACAGGGTATACACGACGAGCAGACCTTAAAACAAAACAAGGCATTTTGATAAAAAGAAGAGCTGTTTTATTTAAAGTAAACCAACACAGGATTAAGGTCAGGCTCCGCTTTAAAGAGTCAAGATCCAATTCATTTTCAACGGATCCCACTTATCAGCAATGAGCAAGGAAGCTTAAAATACAGAGCACCTTGCAGAACAGCATCTGCAGGAGGGTAACGGGAGGGTTGTGTGTGTAGAGAATCTGGCAGTGGCAACAGAGTAACGAAACCCTTGCAGGGCAATACCGACATCAAACCATCGTAACCGTCTCTCCTGGCTTCACCAAAACATCCGTTACAAACATCATTTTTCAATCGCTTTGTAGTGCCATTTCACAGGAACGCCACTGCCACGAATGTAAACAAACACACGATACCGAACGCACGACACCGAAAACACGACACCAAACACAATGAGTGCAGCCAGGTGACATCATAGCAAGTGACATCACCTGCCATAATTTCAGCCAATCAAAACAAAACGAAAATTTGCAATAACCAGTGTTTCACCAGAGGTCGCGCTGCCTCCAGGGCTTGACATTGAGCTACTCTTTAACATGCCTCCGCTGTCGAATGTTCTCCAAAATTCTCAGGTTACCCCACCTCCTGCTGATAAGCAGGATGTGTGGAGGAGAATGAATGTGGTCCACCATTACATCGGGGTGAGCTGCCGAGACATAGCACCCTAGGGTGCATTTCTATTAATCAACACCTAACATATAGACCTCCACAAAGCCTCCCCCCCCCCACGGCACTAGACTATAATGAGACATTTTGCTCTATAAGCCATGGTGCAGCAAAAACAAATAAAATAGAGAAATAAATAAACAAGGCACACAAAGAAAACACAGCCCCTCCAAACAAACAGAAATCCTTAATAGAACACACACACACAATTTGTTTCCCGGCAACTGCCGCAGGTCAGGAAGCACTTTATTACGGTGGTGGCTTGCTTGTGTGTGTGCATACGTGTACGCGTGTGCGTGTGCGCGCGTGTGTGTGGGGAGTAGGGGGCCTCTGCTCTTCAATATAACCTGTCAAGTTGTAGCGGATAAAGTGCTGATATGGAGGTGGCTGACAGGATCATACAGCATCACCAGGGAGACGGTTATGGATGGAGGAGAACGGGGAGTGGTGAACGGGAAGGTGGATGGATGGGTGGATGGATGGGTGGGATGGTGTGTGGACTCGATGGCAGTGGGCTACCGTCGGAGTCAACCGGAGACGCACCTGTAATTTGTCAGGGTGAGACACGGGGCGATACGGATGGAAACAGAGTGGATTTGCTGGCAGCGCTCTTACTCAGCAGCATCGCTACAAAACGCATTGGGGGGGGGGAAAAAAAATGCTGTACAGAAGTATTGTTGTGTGTGTGTGTGTGTGTGTGTGTCTCAACGGTTTAGTAGGACTTGAGGTGACGTAGATGCAAGGCTGACACCTAGGGGTGGGTTTCAGACCAAGTATGTTGGGCAGCAGCGTTTCAGACACAGGATGAAGTGGCAGTAAGGAGCTGATGAATGTTATCCATCAGGAATACAGATGGGTCAATCTATAGGGTTCATTATTCCATTGAACACCTTGAATTAAAGCCCCGACAGTAGTCACTAACAGTGACCGCGCGACTACAGCCAAACGCCCGGATCAAGACGAGTACGAAGACACACTACGGCCACGTAGTCAATGGGTTCATCCAGCAAGTATGCCACTTTGTTTTGGCAATTTTCCACTAAAAACACACAACAGATTTTGTGATGACCTTAAAACAGAGGCATCCACACACACAGCCGTGATTGGTGTATTCAGTTAAAATCCTTTACGAGAACCCGCCCCCCCCCCCTATTATATAACACACACACACACACCTCTTCCATAAAACACACATTGTATGCAAACAGTAAATATTTAAAAAAAATGTTTTATTCATATCAATGTTAACATTTCATCCACTCCTTCGCACATCACACTGATCATTGACACGGACGCATGTAAACACACACAATGAGACGCACAACAAGAAGAGCACACCAACATGGATTTTACTTAACTCACACCCAACAACACAGACGTGGGACACCCCAGTAACCTTCTTCTTTGGATGTATTTAATGGCTTGGTACGTTAACATTACAGTGCAGTACTTCACAACATAAGAGTGTCCTTTCCAATCCAACAAAATGGCCCAACACAATTATCGCAAAAAATTGAATGTTAACTGTACATGAATGCATCGTTGGCTTCACACTCTGTGTCTGTGTGTGTGTGTGTGTGTGTGTGTGTATATTTATTTTATGACCACTGTGTAGTTGTGTTCCAGGGTTTCAGGATCAGTTCTGTACATATTATCTATACAGGCATTTGTTATAAAAATATGTCTTGTTAATGTAAGCAGTACAAAGTACAAAACCCTGTAGTAACTATCAGCTCACATCAGTAACCCTCACAGAGCAGAACACAGAATCACTCCACGATAAAGCGTCAGCAACAGTTTTTTACGCGTGGCAATTCGTTTTTTAAGGTTTAGCACGTCATATAAAATTGGCGAAGAATCAAAACGCAGTTCTTTGTTTCGAACAAGAAGCTGAAACACGTGGCAGGCGAGTTCCTCTTCGTGTTTCAAGGGCAGTAAACTGGATTCTTCCACAACATACCAACATACGGGGGAAAAAAACATGTTGGAAAACAAAATCAATTCCTATCACCGACCATAATTGTGCTGTTTTATAAGCAGGCGTAATAAAATGTTGTATGTAAAAATGATGAATGATGTCAGGCAACTGTTCTGTGGCCACTCTATCATTGATACACACACAGCTACTGTCTGTGTCAAAGTGTTCAGCTAATACAAAAATACACTTTTTCTGGAACCACTTTTACAGTGTATGAATTATCGCCCTGTTTTTCGCTTCGTGTCTCATGGCTTCTTTTTTTTTGTGTTTACTATATAAATCCACACCACAAATATTAGACACACGCAGCAAAAGTGCATTAAGTAAACACAGCTTTTTTTGGCAGAAGCACACACAACACAAAGTTGCATTAAAATGAAAAACCTAAACAAAGTTCCAGAGTATTAATTACCAAATGCATCGACGGAGAACAACGCTCATCTTACAAGAAGTTGGCAGCTTTAAAAAAAAAAAAAAAAAAAAAGGTCAGAGGTCATCCATTTGCAGTGACTTAAAAATCCAAGCAACACACCTTTCAATATCCCTTTTAGAAGGCACAACATGAAGGGAAATAAAGCCACACAAAAACACAACAGCGATGTGAATCGATGTGAAGAAACATTCAAAAGAAAACTCTGGGAAGAGGAGTAGAGGCCGCCTCCTCCAGTCTTCCCCAGATGGCAGTTTCTCTGTGAAGTTCCTTCGACAAAGCAGAGGAAACAGGCTGCCTTTGTAATCAAACTAGGCCGCACAGCACACGCACACACGTTTGAGTCGCGCCACAAGGCTTCATAAGGGTAGGATGACATCAGAGTCCCCAGAGATCCCCATTGGCTGATGAGTTAGAGGCGCGCAAGCACAGATTGCTGAGTAGGGAGTTTACCTCCTGAGAGAGAGACAGAGAGACAGAGAGACAGAGAGAGAGAGCGAGACAGAGACAAAGAGACAGAGAGAGAGACAGAGAGAGAGAGAGAGAGGGCAAACAAGGTGCCACCATAAAATGGAATCTCAGTCAATTTATTTACGATTTTACTTGTTCATACATTTCATCACAGTTTAAAAAGTCACAAAAACAGCCATTGCATAGTAGCCTCGTGAGACAGACCATCCTGATGTTTGCACACGCAAAAGACGCGCAGTCCTCCCGGAGGTTAACAACGTGCCGCCTGTCTCTGCAGAGGTACGCGTCAACTAATCACTGATTGGTCGAGCAGCGAGCGGTCATCGGGGGGAAGGGGGGGGTGTAGCTGCGATACAACGACCACTTTTCAGCAGTACATTTGATCGATTTCTCAACATGTTTTCAATGGAGCAAAGAGAGACTTGGAAACGCTACACTGCCCCCTTGTGTGCCTGGTAACACGGCGTGGAAGTGGAAGCGGAGGCAGCTCCGCGGCCTATTTCGTTGTTGATTGCTACACTTTTCTCGGGCACCGCCATTGTTTTTGAAATTCTGCAGACTGCGGAGCTCCTTGCTTCATCATGAACTAAAACTGCCTTCCCATAGCGCTGACCGGTCTGTCCACTTTTTTGATTTTTACAGGTGGTTTGGACGGGAGCGAGGCCAGACTGATCTTCAAGCGAGAAACTGAAATGTGAACACGTGAGATCAGGAGAGTCTCACGAGGCTAATTGCAAAGGGTGCTTAACGCTGATATTTGGAAATTGAGCTCTTCAGTTAACGCTTAAAGATGTGTTTTCTCGTCATTTGTATGTGTGCAAATATTAAAATAAATACATTTCCTACCCAGAGTATCTTCCAAGGAATTCACCACCATCTTGTCCACCTTCAAGGTCACTTGCTCCCCCCTGAATGGTAAAAATATCACATGGACAAATAAATAAATGCAAATGTGATCATTTTGTCCAGAGCAAAATAAAGCCCTCGCTGCAAAACCCAGCTGCCTACAGCTGACTTTGAGTACCAACTATAGTACCAACTTTAGGACAGAGCTAAGTCAAGAAAATGGAGACATTTCTAGGAGTATACATTTGGAGTTCGTATAAAAAAGCGAGGAGGAACAAAGAATACCCGTTGACCCTGTGTACTGCGCCCAGCCGCAGCAGAGCAGCCAGGGCGTTCTTCTGGAGGTCGGAGGACAGCACCTCGTAGTACTGCAAATTGCCTGGGGGAAAACAAAACAAAAACGAACACGCACAACACATGAGTACGTTACCCGACGGCAGGTGGCAGGGCTGTCAACGAATATTCTACATTCGATTATATAATCAAAGTGTAAAAAAAACTATTCGACATTCGTTCCCCACGCTATGACGCGTGGAACTAAAGATGCGATCACCGGTATGAGTCCCGTGTGTCTAGCGGTGTATACCTGCCCAGGAGACGGTATGAGTCCCGTGTGTCTAGCGGTGTATACCTGCCCAGGAGACGGTATGAGTCCCGTGTGTCTAGCGGTGTATACCTGCCCAGGAGACGGTATGAGTCCCGTGTGTCTAGCGGTGTATACCTGCCCAGGAGACGGGGCTTCCAAGCGAGCACTCCTCTCTATAGAGCTATGGTCAACGTTTGGTCAATATTTCTATACAATAGGCGAATTACAAAGTACCCTGCCCTAAACAATGGCCTAACTAAAATGCAACCTGTATAACCTGTATAACCTGTAACACAGGTTACAGGTTAAACTGACTTTCCGTGTACTTTTTTTTCCTCTGCGGAAAAAAGGTCTGCAATATTCGAATGGTTTGAACCTTTGTGTTTTTGTAGAAGGAATAATCAGCTTTTTTGGCCAATTTTGACAGCCCTAGTAGGTGGGAAGACTAGAGTAGATCAATAGATAGATCAGAGTTCTCCATAGACTTACAGAGTAGCCAGACAATTTATATAAGCAGCCAGCAGGGCTCCATCCTCACTAAACATAGTATTCATTTTATTATCTATTTTTATGTTGGCTTAATATTTAATTCTCCCCTCTCTGTCCCACAGTAATCATCTCTCATTTAAAAGAAAGTTGAGTATTTTAAGAAATATGGCTCTAATCATATTGGGAGGAATATTAACTGTGGCATCCAATCCAAAGCTACATGACGCTACATACCTTGCCTGTTAATGTAGGAACAATGTGTTATTTGCAGGCTCTTCGTTCTTGCTAGGCTTGAGGTACAAGGTTAACTAATAACTCCAATCAAATAAAAGATATTCTCATCTTAAACCAGGAAACTCGAAACCTTTATAGACATTTGGCTATTGGAAAACCCTTTGTAAACTCTCCGCTGTTGGTGTGTTTAGAACTAACTATTTACACATCAGAGAAGAATCAGAGAAGATATCATTCTATACTGTGTGTGTATTATAGAGAGTCGCTTATACTATAGTGCACCACTTTCTCGCACTTTGAAAAGTGCTAATCCAGAGAAAGTTTGAGAGCGAGCGCGTCAACGTAACCATAGAAACTCATTACAACTGAACTCCCACTCCTGTGGTGAGTGGCGTCCTCCTGCCCCCCCCCCCACGGGCCACACCTACTGACTGTCTGGAGCAGGGCGCTGGAGGAGGAGAGACCCACACCTACTGACTGTCTGGAGCAGGGCGCTGGACGAGGAGAGACCCCGGCGTGTTGGCACAAGAGCCCTGGACTGTGATTACTCTGAGCAGCATGCATGGGAATGAGTTACAATATCATATATTTGAATATATTTCTCGCCTTTTCCCTGATGGTCTGAATAAGTCGCTGAATGTGTCGCTTTTTAGGAATAAAGTCGCTAAGAGGGTCTGAAAGGTGGCTAAATCTAGCGAGAAAAAGACGCCAAGTTGCCAACACTGCGCTCTGTAGGCGAGTTGAGCAGACAGACTGTTTTTTTTTGTTCATCAGACAATCAGGATTAGATATTGATAGGCCTTGTTTTTAGAGATATTTGTAGGTCTTTGTTTTTATTGGATCGGTTTAGGGATTGAATTAGATTGCGAATCAAACTGCCCAAGCAGAGCGGCAGAACCCAATGGTAAACACCGCTATCCACGGATGACTCCGCCCGCAGACTTCAGAAGGAGAAGAAGAGAGGCGAGTGTGAACCCACGTGTGGCCGGGCTCACAAAAAAGGGAGATGAATTTGCGCATCAGAAAAGTAACCGGCCGAAATATCTCACTAGGCGGCTGTGTAGCCGGCAGCCGGGGCTTGATAGATATGCATGTTGAAGAGAGGTGTACGTGTGGAGAGAGAAAGAAAGGCAAAGCAAAGAAAAAGTGTGTGTGTGGGGGGGAGAAGATTACCTGCTAGTAAAAGTTTGACGGTGAAGTTTCGAACTGCGGGGACAAACTGTTTTTCTGTGAGACCCTCGCTTGCCTCCTCAGACAAGTACCTGCAAACCACCTGCACACACACACACACACACACAGACAGACACAGACAGACACACACACACACACACACACACACTTTACAGTGGATGTCTAACCAGTCAGTTTTGCCATGTGTGCACTGCACCCCCTGGTGGCCATTTCTTAACTGGTAAATGGACTGCAATGATATCCTGTTTTTTTTTACCAGTATGTCCCAATTGAAACGGGTGCATTGTTAAGACACATTTGGAATAAACATAGAATCACATTACTAACGTCCTTTACAAGGAAAACCAAACCCTAAAAGCAACTTATTTTAGATGAAAAGTGATGTAGTGGGTTACATAGTAGGGCTATGGATTGATCCTGGTCCAAATCTCGGTCCACCTGTGTGCGAGGTGTATGTGTGTGTGTGTGTGTGTGATGACCTGGTATCCCTGTAGGAAGGGGTCCAGCATGGCCATGAGGAAGGCCAGTGTGGGCAGTCCGCTGTCCGTGGCCGTGACCTGCTGCTGGGACGCCTGCAGAGCCCCGCTCTTCACCAGCTGCTGCCACGCCTCCTCAAAGTCCTGCACACACACACACACACACACACACACACACGGTTCATACATAAAGCTGTCCACATTGTACATATATTCTATTGGCATACAATGGGCGCATGTGGTTAATACCACACACACACACACACACACACACACACACACACACACACACACACACACACACACACACACACACACACACACACACACACACACACACACACACACACACACACACCTGTACGACTGCACCAGGACAGAGGATGAATTCGTTGGCGAGCACGTTTCTCAGGAAGCTGAATGTGTTGAACACTTCCTCTGTAAACACAACACAGGGGATTTAGAACATG
>OOFB01015194.1:10909-24618 GCA_900323305.1 Trachyrincus murrayi | reverse complement strand
GAGATATAGAGTATATATAAGATATATAAGAGTCTCCTCTCTAGCCAGGAACACAGTGTTACAGGGTCTTTCAAACACAGTGTTACAGGGTATTTCAAACACAGTTTTACAGGGTATTTTAAACACAGTGTTACAGGGAATTTCAAACACAGTGTTACAGGGTATTTTAAACACAGTGTTACAGGGTCTTTCAAACACAGTGTTACAGGGTATTTCAAACACAGTGTTACAGGGTATTTTAAACACAGTGTTACAGGGTATTTTAAACACAGTGTTACAGGGTATTTCAAACACAGTGTTACAGGGTATTTCAAACACAGTGTTACAGGGTCTTTTAAACAGTGTTACAGGGTCTTTCAAACACTGTGTTACAGGGTATTTTAAACAGTGTTAAAGGGTATTTTAAACACAGTGTTACAGGGTATTTTAAACAGTGTTACAGGGTCTTTTAAACACAATGTTACAGGGTATTTTAAACTGTGTTGCAGGGTCTTTCAAACAGTGTTACAGGGTATTTCAAACACAGTGTTACAGGGTATTTTTAACACAGTGTTACAGGGTATTTCAAACACAGTGTTACAGGGTATTTCAAACAGTGTTACAGGGTGTTTTAAACAGTGTTACAGGGTCTTTTAAACACAGTGTTACAGGGTATTATAAACAGTGTTACGGGGTCTTTTCAACACAGTGTTACAGGGTATTTTAAACACAGTGTTACAGGGTATTTTAAACAGTGTTACAGGGTCTTTTAAACACAGTGTTACAGGGTATTTTAAACAGTGTTACAGGGTCTTTTAAACACAATGTTACAGGGTATTTTAAACTGTGTTGCAGAGTCTTTTAAACACAGTGTTACAGGGTCTTTCAAACAGTGTTACAGGGTATTTCAAACACAGTGTTACAGGGTATTTTAAACACAGTGTTACAGGGTATTTTAAACACAGTGTTACAGGGTATTTTAAACACTGTGTTACAGGGTCTTTTAAACAGTGTTACAGGGTCTTTTAAACACAGTGTTACAGGGTATTTTAAACAGTGTTACTGGGTCTTTTGAACACAGTGTTACAGGGTCTTTTAAACAGTGTTACAGGGTCTTTTGAACACAGATTTATGACCTCACAAGAATTCTGCGTCTTACTCAAAGAGGTGAATTATTTCATTGTTTGGGCAGAAAGACAAGTGAGGAGAATGGTATGGTTATTGGTCCCAGGAGGTCAGGGCCCCTGCTTATCTTTAGACCAACAACTGTGAGCCGGCTCCCCTGTTCGGCTCACGCTATACCATAAAAGCAAGTTAAAGAAGATCTCCCATAACTGAGTAAAAGAAAACCTTGAAAGAAAACCTTGAAAAGGATTAAGCAAAGCTACATAGGGATTTTCCATTGCAAGAGTCAGGCAAACACAATTGTACATCATACCAAATATTCCTTAACATATACCTTATACCAGTGATCACCAACTTCAACTTTGATCAGATTTGTTTTTTCTTCACAATAAGCCTAGCGTTAACGCATTGATGATCAAATAAATTAAACAATATTAATGAAGTTAAACTCGATTGTGGTGGGCTGATTTTTTTCTCAAACTTGGTGACCATTGTCTTTTGCTATCTATCTTTTCCACACCAATTATTATTATTATTATTTTTATTATTATTATGGACTTTTACTCTAGATGTGCTAATCTAAGACCAAGTGACTGTGATTGTGGCTACGGGCTAGCCCCTCCTGAACGCCGGTGTGCAGGGTGTTCGCTCTCACCGAGGTGGACTCCTTGGGTTTGGGCACGCCCAGCAGCTCCCTGGCATACAGCGCCTCCTCCAGGATCCTCTCGTAGCTGATGCTGACCGGCACCAGGCTCACGTCAAACACCTCCCCTTTCAGAAAGGGCTCCATGACGATGTTAAGCAGCCCTGAGGGAGGGAGGGAGGAAGAAATTATATTTCTTATCTTGTGGGGTTTATATATATATATATATATATATATATATATATGTATTTATTGTAAAAGGTTTATTTTAAAGAAAAAGGGGTGCAAGTTGCTTTGGATAATAGTGCCTGCTAAATGACTAAATAGCAACAGTAAATAAAATGATACATTGCTTCCTTGCAGCTCCTGAGACTTTAACTAGTTAGTTGTGTAGCAGATGATTCCATGCAGAGCACGTGATGAATGAATACAGACAGCAGGTCATTCATTTATTACCACCACCAAACACTACAGGGGAGATGCCGAGTTGTTGCGTATTCTACTTCACTGTGCTTTGTAAACCATTTTTCACTTTTCTTTGTCAAGCACTTTTTTGAAAACTGCTATATAAATACAATATTTTTGTATTTTTGTAATGATATTTGTATTATTATTATAATTATTAATGTAGTACACACATAGACACTATAAGTGTATTACATTAATGCATTAAATCTGTGTATGGATAACTGCACCAATTCCATAGCACCTTCACCTGTCTCAAAATGATTAGCAAGAGCCCCTTCAGAGAATCAATGTGTCTCCGTTCGACTGCAGACCTCCAAATCCACCAGAGGGCAGGTGTCTCGGTTATGTGTGTCAGAGCACCAGCAAGGGTCAATGTGTGTTATTTTCACTAGTGTAGTCTACTACCCGTGCCTACTGGTACATAGAAGCACACACACCCATAATTAGTGTTATGAGTAACACCTGTGTTTGTCATACGATGACACCTCTGTGAAAAGGGTCTACCGGTTAAACAACCTCACCTGTACAGCAAAGAGTAGTAATAAGGCATGTTATAATACATGTCATAACCAGTATGTTGTGTTGACATTTCTTCACACATTGTGTCCCATCAGCTCTGTCGTGTCATTATGAAAGATACATGTCCTGTTACATACATGCCCTTTTGAATAGGGTTGCCGTTGTTTCGTTGTTGTTCCTCATCTTGCTTACCTAACTTTGGAGTCAGAGACTTGCAGGTTCTACTCCTGGTTCCTTCTAGGAAGAACTCCACTGGTGCCATGCCATTCTGCAGGGAACAAAAACGTTCTACGTACCATTAACATAAAAAGACCAATGACAATCAGAAATGACTGTGTTGATTTGCTGATTGAGATCAGTGCATTATTGTTTCAAACCTAACATTCATAAATGTTTGCCTTACCTGTACTATAGGGATGCAACATTCGTACTGCTGGGTACCGGTCATTAGCACATACATGAATGTTAGGAGTGAATAATTTATTTTACATCTGAAAAAGTGAGATCACTTTGTCCTTTGAAACTCTGTGGAAGTATGTGAAGTATCATGGTTTTTATATGTGATATATCTTCAATATATATATACTGTATATCTGCAAATATCAGACTCTGCTACCCAAAGGTCATCTATTTCTCAGTTACCAGGCTGCTGAACACAATACTACTATAGGCCTTAGCGCCAATGTCCTTGGATAGTATATGAAGAACTTTAATGTCGTCAACTGCAGAACAGCTTCCACTTACAAAGGAGGGGTGTACGTTAAGTAGAGCGTTAAGTAGGTATTTGAAAAATGTATCTTCAAATTTTTAAAATGAAATACAAACGCCACTGACAAAACGAGCCATGGACGAGAACATCATGAACATGTAGGACAAAATTAAACCAATGTAGAATTACAAGACAGATTTCTGACTTCTTAAGTCAAGTTCTCTCTTCCTTATAGCTTCGGTTGGGTATAGCGAAGTTTGCAGTTCCGTGAACTGCGAGAGACTGCTCCTCACCCTGAGTATGGTCTTCACGTACTCAGAGAACACGGCCCAGTAGAGCTGGTCCCCGCCAAACGTCCGCCGGATGAAGAAGGCCCCGGACATGCGTAGCATCTCCCCCAAAAACTTCATCCCCATGAAATCTGCAGGGAGACAATGGTAGTGAATCTCATGTTGCTAGCTGTGGTATCCCACTGATGTAAGCTCAAGCCATGAGGAAGAGAGACAGAAACACTGGGCAATAGAGACAGAAACACTGGGCAATAGAGACAGAAACACTGGGCAACATTTAAGAAATATGATCAATAGCAACGCCATGCATACTACTACTACTACTACTACTACTACTACTACAATTTGTTTGCAAAACTTTACATTTCATATGCAATGCAACCATCTCAAAGTAGTTAAATTGGTCAAGTTGAGATCAATAGGCCGAAATGCAACTGATGAATCAAATCCACAACCAAGCTGCAAGATAACCCTAACCATGTGTAGCAACAACAACAAAACCAGTTTGCCCTCATGTATGTTTATACAATGTATGAATTATATGATAATAATAAAATATTATAATAAAATACAACAAAAATCTGGCCAATCGCTGGGCCCCTAGCCTAGCTGGGCCCTTAGGCTAAAGCCTAGTCAGCTTGTGCATTAATCCATCCCTGATCATACTCCACATGCCACCATTTACAAATAAACATAATGTTCTCTATTCCAGTGGTTCCCAACCTTTGACTTCAGGTGTACCACTAAATTGTCATCAAGACCTTTCGCGGACCACCTCATATGCAAACGGTAAAAAAATAGATAAATACACATGCAGTGGCTGAGCATAGATATATATATATAGATGTATATTAAAATGTTTACAGATGAATTCTTCTGTTTTTGTTACTTTAATGGGTGACTAGCAGTGATGAGTTGAAAACCAGTGCAGGAGGATGTCCGTTCTATTTGCTTGTAGTCTAGAAGTGTTATGTACTTTATACACAATTATTACTGCAGGAAGGCCGTGGCAAGGGGTCAACAGTGGAAAGAAAAAGTCAGCAACGCTGCTTATGCTCCCAGTGTGTTTGTGGAGTACGTGTCGTTGGTGGCTCACCTGGCCCGACTGGTCAGACTGATTGTCTTATCATCTGAGGTGGAAATACATCTGGGGCTGGGTGAGGCTGCACACCCGTGGGGCACTGAATAATCAACGCCCACATGTTAAACCAGCCACCAGCACACACACTCAGGGAGAGAGCTAGTATGTCAGTACCTGCTAAACTATTCTCAACCATGCAATAAACCGGTTTCAATTATCAACTGCCTGTATCCTGGTGTTGGAGGAGCCCAGAACAGTCACTTCAGTGGCATGTAGCAGGGTCAACTGCTATTTATTTAGCAAACACAAATACACACAAAATATAAATATAAACATTACAAATAAACATTTCACCACAATGCAAATAAACGTTTTCCTCTCTTCTTCTTCTACTACTACTTCGCATTTTACTCGCAGTAGCTCTGTGCTATTAAAGATAAAACAACCACATTGCGTTGCCTCTTTTCTCAGCTTTGTTTAAATGAACACATATCTCCTGTAGGGGTTCACCGCCTCCAGGATTTAAGCTCCCTTTACTTTACTGTAACGATGCGTTCGTTCAGTCAGCCCCTTACCCATGCCGGCGGCGATGACGGGCAGCGCCAGGTCGTACGTGTACAGGATGTAGGACATCAACAGGAAGTCCATGTAACTACGGTGACTGGGCAGCAGGACCACCGGGTGCTCCTGAATGGCCTGCTGGAGCTGGGGGGGGGGCACATCAGGTCTCAGGTGTTAGTGTATGCAGATGTCCAGGTAATACCTGTTTGCCATTAAACATGCTCCTCCACCTTGCATACAATATTACATATATACAAATGTGTATTTTGTGAATACATTACATTGCACGGGAATGCATCTTCAAAGATCTCTGATCTTTAGCCTTGCCTGTATACTTACTCTCTGGATGCCTTCTTCATTGACACAAATGCTCCTAAACAGAGTTTTGAAGGCCTTGGTGAGTGCGAAGGCAAAGAAACGGACGGTGCTGAGTTGTAGGCGGTGAGCCATCTCCTCCAAGATGGCCGACGCTTCCCTCTGGATGGTGTCAGCGGCCTCGCCGGTCTCCTTAGAAACCTGCAAAAACATATCCAAACATTCAGGCACACTTTATGGACTTCTTTTTTCCATCAACTTTTTGTACCTTTGTCAACCATATCATTTGATGATAAACGTGATTACACAAAACATGACAGTGTCCAATGGATGTGAACACTGACATAAATATACACAATATACACCCTCAGAATAAATTGCAGTATATTAACTTGGCACCTGCATCCCAATGCATCAGACTAAATGATGAAGCCAAAATTGTGAATGGATTTTTACCTTACTAATAACATAGCGCAGGTGATCTGATTGAAGAACCATGCTTTTAAGCACAGTGGTTTTGCAAGGTGGCAGTCCTTTGTACAGCACCGGGCTGTAGCATTTGAAGGCATATTTCAAGTCACTGGAGCTCCTCCTTTCCTCCAACATGTCCTCGAAGTCATCCCTGTTCTTCAGCATTGGATCTCTTGGCTAAACGAAAAGCATTGAACAACAAACTTCATTGTCTTCGCTGAATTAACGACGTTAACATAAGGGCAACATTGAATTAATAGTGCATTGACAAGTTGACATGACAAATCTCGTACTCACGGAAGAAGAAGAAAAAAGCAATGTTCTAAAATAATAATAGTTCATCGTATAACGTTTTGTCATTAATGATTTACACAACTTGATTCATAACTGGACAGTTGTTGCTTAGCTGAGTTAGCTTTACCCGACCGATGTGCATACATACCGAATACAGAGATTTCAATGGCAGTCTCTGCTTTAATATCAAATGTAATCGTACATACCACTGCGGGAGACGTAACTATTTGAGCGAGATCTAAAACGGTGTGTCAACTTCACATGGGCGGTGTCCAAACGCCCTTCCTTGTTGTCACAGTAGACTACGGTGGCCGGCCAGGCCACCACAGAGCCGCTCACACACACACACACACACGTGGTGCTTTAGTATGTTGTCATTCATTACGGAAAAGTTACCAGCAAAAAAAATAGCCGTGTAAAAATATATTTCTTCAATATTTCAACCCAGTCCATAGTGAGTATGGACAATACGGAACATTCGGATGACGACCGATCGTTACTCGATCAGGTGCTAAATAGCCTGTATGATTTTGGTAAGCGGTGTGTTAGCTTTGAAGCTAGCACAACATAGCTTGCGATGTTTTCGTGTTCAGAATCAGAAACAGTTTTATTGCCAAGTGTCTGTTACAATACAAGGAATCTGCTTTGGTTCGTTGGCGCATAACAATAAACGTAAATGACAAATTTACAGTAGAAGATGAGAAAGTGTTTTAAGAATAAGTGTGGTGTGTCAATAAGTGTAATTATGATATGTGCAATGCAGAATATGTACACGGTGTGCGTTAATGTAACGCATAGTCAGATGTCATAAGACATAAGTGTGCGTCAGGATGACGTCAGAGGGGGACCCGGGCCGTATTGATGAGGCCAGTTGCAGTTGGGAAGAAACTGTTCTTATGGCGTGAGGTTTTAGTCCTGATGGACCGGTGCCTGCCTGCCCGTTGTGCTCATATGTCTTGAGTTTCCGCTGTCACAAAAACCATAACGTAACTATTGTGCATTACACTCGTTGTTGCAGGGGATGGCACGGCACCAGGCACCAAGCAGAAGAAGAAAAAGCGTAAGAGACATCTGGAAGCGGAGGACGAGGTGGTCGTGTCTGAGGAGGTCTGTGGTGATACCGAAGATACGAGAACCGAGCATCTGGCCGTTAAACACTGCCAGGAAACACCAGTTACAGGTAGGCAACATCGGGGGTTATTGTACTGATGTATACACTGTCCTTAAACCCTGCATGACTGCTGCTGTTTGACTTGTAGATGCGTGTACGTGACACATTGTTTTATATGTGAACTTGTTTTAATATACAAACATCCCCCTAGTTCACCCAGATCCACCCAGGATACAGACGGCAAACGTGGAAGTGGTGACTTTTGAAGACCCCACCAAGAAAACAAGGGTCCAACAGAAACCCACCTCAGACTTAAAAATTGTAAGGCCAATCTGTAACAATGTTTAGTCCCAGTAATGTTTCTAATGTTTACATCTCATAATACATGTACATGATGTTTTGTGTAATACGGACTGAAAACACGCACCATAATACTACCCCCATCATTACTACTCTTTCCTTCTCACTGGTTCTTCTGAATAAGGTGTTTACTTAGTTTTGCTATTGTATCTCTTTGCAGCATGTACAAGCACATAACTGTAAGACTTATCAATGGAAATGACTATAAATGACTCTAAATTACGTTTTAACCCTCGCATTCATAGCTGTTCTAGTCAATCACATGGTCACTAATATGTGATGTGTGGGGTAGCCTATTCTGTCACTTGACGTCAGAAGCCACATTTTGTTCTCACCTTCTTCAATGGACCCTTTTCACAGAGGTGTCATCGTAGGACAAGCACAGGTATCGCAATTATGGGTCTGCTACTGTCGTGTACCAGGGCACATGGTCCATGGTCAATGTGTGGTTATCTTCACTAGTTTAGTCTACTACCTGCCTCTGCGAAAAGGGTCTATTGACCTGTGTTTCATGGACTACTTCTATATTGCAAACTGACCTCAGCATGTTCTTGCTATTATGCTATTGTTCCTGCGTGTGTTGAAATGAAACAGATGTTTCTCCTTGGATGTCATGGCAGTTTATTCCTCTTCATCAAGACTAATATCTTGTACTTCACCTCCTCTTTCCTTTCTCTAGGTCCCCAAAGTAAAGGAGAAAGAAGAAAGTAACAAGGATAACCCAGAAGATTTGACTTTTGAAAAGGTGAGAAGCACTGTACATGTTTTACATTAATTATGAAGTATTAAAAAGTGCAATAGCTGGAGCATTTCAGTATTTGCCTCCCAATGCTCCCCTTTCGCTGCTGTAATGTGTGTGTGTCTGTGTGTGTGTGTGTGTGTGTCCGTCCGTCCGTCCGTCTGTCTGTCCCCAGGCCCGACTGGAGGTCCATCGCTTTGGCATCAGCGGCTACAAGAAGGAGCAGCAGCGGTCGTTTGAGCAGGAGAGGGCCATCATGCTGGGGGCCAAGGTAAGGAGAAGTTCTCCGTTACTCCTCTCTCTCAAAACCTCGAGGGCTTGCCTCTTGTTTCTGCTGTGGGGCCCCCAGAAAAGGCCCCACTGCAGCGTGGCCAGATGCAAATTCTACTCATTTGTAACTCAACTCTGAGTTGAAAACGAGTAGGATGTTATACCTAACGTTAATAGCTTTCTACAACACCGAATAACATCGATGTCTTTCTATACCTAACAGTAATGTCTTTCTGTACCTAATAGCAATCTTTTTAACAGCAATATCACTCTATACCTAATAATATCAATATATTTCTGTACGTAACAGAAATGTCGTTCTCTATCTACCCATAATATATTCCTACCAGACACCACACTCCCAAACATCTTTAGAACGATCACATAAAACGAACATTTCCAATGTGATTTAAGTATTTCTGTTATTATTTATATTTCAGTCAACACAGGAAGTAGATCTAGCTGAACAAGGGCTTTACATTAAAAATAGATGACTGAATGCTTCTCTCTCCATCCCAGCCCCCTAAGAAGCAGTATGTAAACTACAAGACGCTACAGCAGGAGCTCCAAGACAAGAAGAAGAAGGCCAAGGAGGAAGTTCAACCTGTGAGTTTCTCTGGCAGCTCTAATCCCCAGGCTAGCTAGTTCCTATTACATGATTCATGGATATTTTCTGTTTTCTTTTATTAATGAGATGGGGGACTCCCGTGCCATTCAGGAAATTGGATTGAATTTGTGTAACTTGCGCTTTCCTGCTGAAATCGCCCTCAAGAAAGTATCTTGAGTGTTTGAATTAATAAGCATTTTATCATTAGCATTCAGAATGCCTTCACCATCATCATGCCCAGATTAGCCCTTAACCCTGCTGGTGCTGCCTTGCCAGATCTCACCATTTAATAAATGATTAGATCTTCTAAATTGTAAATCCCCCTTGCAAAAAAATGATTTATCGATTAGTCTGTCTGTCTACTTCCAGATTTGCTCCTCGACCTTTTTGTGTTGACCTGTTGTTTTTTTTTCTTGCTTTTGTAGGACCAGAAGAAAAGGAAGAACAGCAAGGCAGGGTGAGTGAGGGGGTTTTGGGTCTCTGTACTGTGTTGTTCCCCATCGATATGGAGGACAGCTCATTTGGCAGCAGTGTGGGCAGTGAGTAGGAAGACACAGTGTTTGTAATCCTTTGCCGTGCCAACATGCTCTAATGCAACGCATATTTCTATCCCTAGCAGCGCATTCAGGTGTTGTTTGCGGTTCAATCTGCTTTCAAAGAGGTGTTATTATGTTATGTAAAGCAAAATGTGCGGGGAAAAGTTTGAGTTAAGCTGAGCTCTGAGTAAGCCCTCGTGGGCCCTCAGCGTCGAGAAATCATAACCCCCCGCCTCCATTTTCTTTTTGTCCTCCTAACAGGGACAGGAAGAAGAAGAAGAAGAAGACGACGGCGGCGCCCTCTGTGTTTGGTTCAAGGTCCGGCTCCGCCTCCATGGGCCGCTTCAAAGGTGGAATGCTGATGCTCAGCTCCAAGGAGATCGAGAAGATCAACGGATCCAGATGAGAGCCATCAGAGACAAAGCCGTCCATGGTGGGCGTCGCCTCTCGCCACGGCAGCGGAACTGTCTGGCAAATATCACCAGTAGCTGCAAGATACAGAGTTGTATGCGGACGAGGGATGCAAAATAGATTCAACACAGATACACAGATACTGAAGCGGCACTCACCACCGAGATTGTTCCATCACGGTCTTATTTATTTTGTTTTTATAAAACAAGCCCCCAAACATTTTTTTGTGTTTGTGTTTTCATTTACATTGTAAAGTTCTCCGAACAATAGTTACAATGGCTTTCTTTGTCATTTACAAATAATGTATTTGTACAAAACCTTTTACATCTCGGCACATGGGTGAGGTGGCACAGATAGGACCAAAGGATGTTAATGACATGATAACCAGTAATCGTACAACTGATGGTTATGGATGCGGGATCACTGCTGTGAAGAAGAATTCTCTTTTGCACACTCATCCTCAATTTAGAGATAGGGTCTTAGACACCCTGTCCAGTTTGTTCACATTTTAACGTATGGACACTAAAAATGGACATCTTTAGCAGCTTTTATTATGCTTATGAAACAATTCATCATTTAAAAAAAGCATATGAAGCAAAGAAGTGTTTGTAGGAGCTGGTTATGATTTTGTGTTTGTTGTTAACGATGTCATCCTTCACAAGGGGTTCCAGGTGAAACTAGATTCAGACCAATTACAGAACCTGGATTCTATTGGACAATGTAAACCGGAGAAGGCAGAGCATCAGCATAAAAAGAGACAAACTGAGAAGCAGAACTATTATCAAAGTAGGACTAGTGCTAACAACTTGAATTGTTTTTTGTTAGAGTTAGTTGTTCTCTTTTGTACTGGTGAAAGTACTTTTTGACAAATCTATTTTTATCGATTTTATATTTGTCAATCTTTTTGTTGACTTTTATTTTAAATAAGTGCCCACTGTGGCTTTTGAAGCTCCTCTCCTGATCACACCCTTCATCGTACATCCTCACAACAGTTAATAGCAGTAGAGCTTTGTACTGGAAACATGGTTGAGGGGCAAATAAACAAAACGATAATATGTATATTTACAAGTCGACACTAAATCAGTTGTTAGTCTTAAGAAAACATGTTTTTGTCTTCTCTGAACAATATTGAACAGTTTTCTCTGGATAAGAATCATTCAAGGTGGGGGTTCACATGTGGGGGGCGGGGGGGTGACAGAAAATACTATTACAAATACTACTTACCGTGACTGCTCGCCATGATAACAGACTTTGCTCTTCCAAACTACCAACTCAAGAAACATGACGATAGGAAGGAATTTTCTACAAGTTAGAAATTCCTTGGCATCACTCTCTCTCCCTCTCCTTACTTCTAAAAAGACAGTAGGGCTACTGCATTACATTTAAAATCCATCTTCTGACTTAGAATGGTCGATCCGATTTTAAAGATGTAACAGTAAAGACGTACCATAAAAAAGGGCACACACGTCACAAATTATTGCAGACATTATGATCCCTCACACAAGTGATCTGCAATATACCATGTATATGCATTTCTTTTTTAGTTCCCAATTTAGAACAGCAGGGGGCGCACTGTGATAACGGTGGACTCTGTTTTGACACTCGGAGCAAAGATGTTACAGTACAGCACGGTATATACAACTTGGGATATTAAATAAACTTGCCTGTGAACTTCAATGCTTAAACCATGCATCATAACACAAGCCATAATCATAAATCCCATTGGCTATCTACTAATGAGTCATTATACAGGAACATCAACAGCACTATCATGCACACGTGACCCTCTTGTGCACATGGGCTGTTTTTACATCAATCTGCTGTACAATATTACCTCTCACACACACATACACACACACTCACCTTTATAGAGAATATAAATATTGAATTAAATAAATGAGATGGCGAAGTTCATAAAAGACTCATACTATATATCTAGTTAGATCAGTAGTTTGATCAAATATATACATGAGAATATTTCATAAATGTATTATTTTAACTCTGTAGTCACAGTGGTTTGGTTTGAACTTTGAAGCTCATTACCCATACAGGCTGACAGGCCAATGCCTTTACTGGTGGGAGAGGGGGAAAAAAGCACAAATGTATACAAAAATAAATAAATAATAATGACAAGAATGAATTCATGCACACCTATAACTCTTTCTGACATACAGTAGTAAACCAAAAAAATAAAAATAAATCACGTTTGGCTTGATTTTTCCATTTCCCTGTATAGCCCTTTGGAGACATTAAGCTCTTGGGAGACAAGTAAGCCTCAGAACTCAGCTGTAGCTGGCTGTGCTCAGTAAGCAGCCCCCACGTCCCTGTCGGAGCATCAGGGGGCCATCACAGCCGTCCGCTTTGGCTGTTGCTCTCAAATGGTGCAGAATAGACCCTTTTCAGAGAGGTGTCATCGTAGGATGACACCTCGTCACTCATAACACTAATTATGGGTCTGCTCTTTTTATGTACCGGGTAGTGGACTAAACTAGCGAAGATAAGTCTACTACCCGTGTCCTGGTATGTAAAAGTAGCAGACCCGTAATTGGTGTTATGAGCGATGCCTGTGTCTGTCCTACGATGAAACCTCTGTGAAAATGGTCTACCCCTATCAGATTCCTATCCGCTTTTGTGTGAGTATAGTAATGGATGTTAGAAAGAAAAAAAAAAACCTAGAGTAAGAGACGGGCATAATCCCAGGGGGGGGGGGGGAGTCACAGCTGGCTGGAGCCATGAGCACAGTAAGTCTAATATATGAGTTATTTCGTAAAGATCACAGTCCACACTCCGCACACATTTATGCCCTGAACGTGTATTGTTGCGCTTAGCTTGTAAACATTTGCAGCGGTGGTGTCTTCTCGTCTCCCTGATTGTACTGAAATCCGGTCGATAAGCAACGGGTAAATAAAAGCCCACTTGACGTGAAGATGTGAAAACCCAAACATGACTTTCAAACAGAATACATGGTTTGTTATGTACAGCTGCACGCGCGCGTGTGTGTGTGTGTGGACATTATCCTTTGTGGATTTGGTCAGAGGGTAGGTGTATTGTAAGGGGGTTGGGATGTACTTTATATAACCCCCCCCCCCCCCCCCCCCCCCCCCCCCCCCCCCCCCCCCCCCCCCCCCCCCCCCCCCCCCTCCCTCCCCCCCCCCCCACCCCCCCCCCCCCCCCCCCCACCCCCCACCACCCCACCCCCCCCCCCCCCGCCCTCTCTCCC
>OOFB01015189.1:13241-26838 GCA_900323305.1 Trachyrincus murrayi | reverse complement strand
AGGAACAGCGCAGGCAGTATGCACGTGTCAGTGGAGGAGTCTGAAATCGCAGTGGGAAGAAGTTACAGGGTCTGTGGTTTATACACACACACACACACACACACACACACACACACACACACACACACACACACACACACACACACACACACACACACACACACACACACACACACACACACACACACACACAAGTAGTAGCATCGTGAAAGGTCGGCTCTTCTAGTCTTGACTAACTTCAAATAACTTTGTAACTTCAGTTCATCAATGGCAGGCATTTCCAAACACTCACCGTTGTCCTCGGACATATTGAGATCTTTTTGGCCTTCCAGCAAGGGTTTGAGCTCCTGCAGATGAAACACAGACTCCATGCTTTCCTGGAGAACTGATGAAGAGTCAGTGAGCAGGGAGGCGACCTAAGAAGGAGTACATGGGTGAGGTTTCTGTTCAGACCGTAAGCGTTGAAAGGTATCTGCAACAATCTCTAGAATGAGGTATGAAGTGCAAACTTCATACAAACTTCGAACTATGAAGCGCAAACACTTACATTACATTTTAGTGTGTAATAATTATTTCAAATATGATATGAAGCTCATTTCCTAGACCCTTGAGAAATGTTTGTACAAAATTAATAATACATTCATAGTGTTTTGACCTTAAAAAGGATTAAATGGTAAATGCTGAATTATTTTTACATGCCCTTTTGCTTGTGTTATATTGAAATTGCTGTCAGCCTACCTGTTGTACTGTTTGGACAGGAAGCAGTTCCTCCAGTCTGGATAGAAACTGCCACATCAGTGTCTGTATTGCTTTGTCATACATGGGGCCAAATTCCTCTGGGAAAACATCCTGAATCGAATACATACAACAACAACAAAAAAGCATAGAAAATGTAGAGACATCAGATACCAGTATTGGCTGAGTGACTTCACAGACATTGTGAACAACCGGAGAAATAACCCCAAAAAACTGTACGCTATCATCTCAGTAATTTACAACGGGCATTTTAGGAAGAATGATAATAAACACGCTCATCGACACTGACCTGGAAAAACCTATCTCGTTCTCCTGGATCTCTGAGGAGACTGTGTACAAGACCCAGAAAATGTGAATCGGATATTTCCACATCTCCGTTATGAATCTACAATAAAACATGATTAAGAAAATGTCACTGAAGTGTAGCCTGGCACTTACTATAAGTCCACAGCATCTCATTACAAATTATACATTTTTTTAAATATCTATTGAAAAGTCATGAAGAAACAAATACATTAATGCTTTAATACATGCGTACGACCCACCTCTACATCCCACATGGACAGAAGAAGCTGCATCCGGTCTAAATGTGGCTGAATAATCTTAGAGTCTGAAGTTTCCTCGGAGCGACACAGCTCCAGGATCAGCTGCGGTCAGATGAGCAAAAGTTAGAATCATGAGAACGCCTCCGAATTCTTTCTACAATGTGTCTAAATTAGCTTTAGCATCCGCGAGGTCTTGCTTTTGTCCAGGTAGTTGTAATTTAGACTTAGTGCCATGTGTGCAAATAAACAGTAAATTATCATCATCATCATCATCATCATCAATCATTTACATCGTGCTAAAAGTTCAAGACACAAATAGCCTGAAACTAAAATATCTTCCTCACCCGTGCCCTTAGGCCAAAAATCAGTTCTGCCCTCTGTCTAGCCTTCAGAAGCTGGGGAACAATGTCGGTGACCATGTAAACAAACTCCTCAAGTATCCCATAATCAAGTACAACTTTCTGCTTCACTGTCTGCCAGATTGCTGCCGAGACCAGACGAATTGGTGGAACCAGCAGGCGGAGACAGGAGAGGGAAAGAGATGGACCTGGAAATACAACATGAAAAAGGTATAGATTAATCAGATGAACATTGAGGCACTTTACAATGTTTGTCGAGTATTCCCAGACTACAATAACTAGCCCGTGAGACCTTCACTTATAGCACTCAACATATATACCAATGCCTGTATTAAACCCTCCCCTCCAGTGTTCTGTTCGGATCTGATCGATTTACAACTTCTCCTAAATCATAAATATTGTGTTTTTCATCTGATTGCCTCAAGACCTTATGTCTTCATCCACACTTGGGGCATTTGAACATATAACATATGCTGATCACCACTTTCATAGAATTTGGAGTGGGTTTAGTCAACTTTGTCACACCTGTGATGTTCTGGGTCTAAAACGACCGCCATAGGAAATTAATGGGTAAGACTATATTATGTGCATCCAGCAGATGGAAAACAACCACGCCCCCCCCCCCCCAACAACCACGCCCCCCGCGAACACTAATAAGGGGGGGGGGGGCAACGAACACTGGAGAAAGGTTATTAAACTAAAAACGCGTAAATCACGCGAAAACTATCCGCCATGTGCTATGAAGACACACGCATTGTGCTTCAGACACCGGTTAATATACTCACGGAAGACATAACTTCTGTATTGTGAGTAAGATGTGAAGGCAATGAAGTTTGCCCGCCATCGCATAACAAGAAATTAATCTGTGCTAAATTCACAATATGTATTTCCTTACTCACCGTTTAGTTCTGAAATGTATTCCTCCATTGTATGTGTCCTCTGATATTACATTGCAATAAAGTAATATAATTGCGCAAAGCTTAATAAATTCGAAGTGGTGTAACTGTAGTTACTGTTGTCCGAGGAAGAGTTGTTCAGGCGGCCGTTCCGTCCGTTAGTGTCGTCCCGGGAAACGAAATGAATGGAAGATTAGTTCCGCTGACCACAGATTTTCGGTTTTGGTGACCGACTGTGTTTTATAAATAAATGTGATGTTTATGTTATTGCCTAGTAGATAATTAGGTAATTAGGACATTTTATTTTTTTTGGATGTATCACTACATTTTACTTGTGTACCAAAAAAGTGTAGTTGTAGTTGAGTACAGTGTGACATATAAAAGGAGAATATACAGGAGTACATACTCCTGGTTCCACGTCCAGGGAGAATCTGACCTCGTGTCTACTACTAACGGGTAGAACCACTAACTCCAATTAAATTGGAGCAATTCAATTTTAAAATTTCATTGAACACTTATCTCACAAAAACTATTTCAATAAATACACAGGGTAATTGGACAGCAATGATTTTTATTTGATCATATCACTTTTTTGCTTCTATAATCAGCGAGCACATACATTGTTAGGTAAGAAATTACTACAGTAAAAACTGCCCCATAAAATAGATAAAGCTTAAGCTGGCTTTTGTTGGTTGATCATGGTTTGCAAAAAAAATAGTATTAACTTTCATTCAATTTATACATTTTTAGTACACGCAAGCAGGTTTCCCTTTGAACATAAGCCAGTTGACAAAAAAAAACGCAGGACTACTTAGATGTATGCACCAGCTGTATGTGTCTGGTCATGCCGTAGAGCTTCACAAATGCTTTGCCACAGACTAAACAAACATGCTCCTTCTCTCCCGAGTGGATCTTCATGTGGTTGTTGAGTATAGAGGCCCGTATGAAACCTTTCCCGCAGGTGTTGCACGCAAATGGGCGATCCGCAGTGTGATGACGCAACACGTGATTCTTAACCTCGGAGGTCGACCTGAAGCGCTGGTCGCACTCTGGAATGGGGCACTTCAAAGGCTTCTCCCCCGTGTGGGTCATCGTATGCCTCGTCATCCCCGACTGGGAGAACATCTTTCCACAGTACGCGCACGGGTGGCGCGCCTTCTTCTGGTTCTGGTGTTTGTGCTGCTCGTGTTTCTGCAGGGACCCCTTCTCCTTGAATGTCTTGTTGCACTGGGCGCACGGAAAGCGCCGCATGTCCCGGAACTCGCTGTGGCGGAAGTAGATGTGGCGTCTGAGGTTCGAATTGCAGGAAAAGGTCTTGCCGCAGTCATCGCACAGGTAGGGCTTATCGTGCGTGTGCACCCGCTGATGGACGACCAGATCCGCATCCTGTTTGAACTTCATCGAGCACTGGGAGCACTGGAAGGGCAGTTGGCCTGTGTGTTTCCACTCGTGGCGAATAAAAAAACGCAACTTGGAGAAAACTTTGGGACAGTGGTGGCATTTGTAGGGTTTACTCAGCTGGTGTACGTTCTCGTAATGCCTGGACAAATGCTTAAAAATACCAAAGTGTTTCTCACAAAGGGTGCACTGAAAAGGCGTGTGAGACACCTTGTGTCGTGCCATGGTTTCTGCATCTCGCACGACTCTCCTGCATACCTCACAGTAGAGCTGGTTGTGGGTGCGCTTGTGCCCATCTAAGGATAATTTGTATCTATACGATTTTTCACATTCGTCACATTTAAAGAGACCCTGACCCACTTTGGCCTCGCCTGGCTCTATCTGCAGCTGTTCGATGCAAACCCTTTTAAAATGTAGCCTCAAAGACGACATGTTCTTGAACAACGTGTCACATCGGGGACAGGTTAAGACACCGTCAGGAAAATGGGCTTTCATGTGTTCCTTAATATCCATCTGCACACGCTTCCTGCAAATGAAACATTGGCGTCTTTCCGTTGAAGAGTTGGTCTCATTTGCAGCAGCGTGTTTCCTTTGGGGTGCATCCTGTTCGTTCAATGCAACCGAACAATCCTTACGATCATTCAGGGCAAAAGAGCAATGTTCATTTGAGTCCTTGGGCAAAGTGTTGGCGCTGCCAACGGGAGCTACGCGAGAAGGATCCTGGAGCAAGCTGACTAAATCGCTATCATCCATTTCAACATGGGCTCCGTCCATTGCTGTCATTTCACTAGTGAGAGAAAGATTGGACTCATTGCCAGATAGCAACATTTGTGGACAGAGCCTGCTACTGTGCAACACCGTTCCACAGTACTTGCATTGGCCATGGGACTGCTTCTTCTGGCGTTGCTTCTGATGATGCTTCTGATGGGCTCCCTTCTTTTTCCTCTGCGAAGATGAAAACCGCTGCACTTTCTGGGACTCGCTGTGGACTAACCTTCTGTGCCGCGTCCGGTTTGAATTGCAGGCAAAGCCCTTACCGCAGTCCATGCACAGGTAGGGCTTCTTGTGCGTGTGCACCCGCTGATGGACGACCAGATCTGCATCCTGTTTGAACTTCATAGAGCACTGGGAGCACTGGAAGGGCAGTTGGCCTGTGTGTTTCCACTCATGGCGAATAAAAACATGCAACTTGGAGAAAACCTTAGGACAGTGGTGGCATTTGTAGGGTTTACTCAGCTGGTGTACGTTCTCGCAATGACTGGACAAATGCTTAAAAATACCAAAGTTTTTCTCACAAAGGGTGCACTGAAAAGGCGTGTGAGACACCTTGTGTCGTGCCAGTGTTTCGGCATCTCGCACGACTCTCCTGCATACCTCACAGTAGAGCTGGTTGTGGGCAAGTTTGTGCTTGTTTAACTGTAATTTGTACCTAAAAGACCTTTCACATTCATCACATTTAAAGAGACCCTGGGCGACCTCGCCTGGCCCTAGCTGGAGCTGTTCGAAGCAAACCCTTTTAAAATGCAGCCTTAAAGACTGCATGTTCTTGAATATTGTGTCGCATCGTGGACAGGTTAAGACGCCATCGGGAAAATGGGCTTTCATATGTTCCTTCATGTCCATCTGCACATGCTTGTTGCAAATTAAACATAGGCCCTTATATGTTGAGGTCGTACTTGCAGCAGCAAGTTTGATCTTTGGTGTGTCCTGCTTTTTGAGGGTGACCCTTTTTCCATCTCTGGGGGATGCCAGCTCCATGAAGGAATGGTGCTTGTTTGAACAATCAGATATGGAGTCGTCCTCACTGGAACTTCTAACAGGAGCCATGTAAGAGGGGTCATCCAGTGAGTTGACTGAATCAGAAGTATCATCATCATCATCATCATCATCAGCCGCAATTGTATAAGTAACTGAAGGGAAAGAGTCCTTAGCGCCAGACAGAATCTTTTGCATACTGGGCTCCAGGGCTAATGTTTGTGGACTGGGAAGGATTTGTTTGGATGGCATTTTCCTCCTAGCGTTCTTCTCCTGCAACAAAATCCTTTTCATCTTCAGCCCTCTGTTTGACCTCACAGGTCTGCGCTGCACAGAGGGCACGTCGTCGAGCCTGTTCAACAGGACTCTGCAATATTTTCCAAAAACACCCATAGATTCCCGGTGCCTTGTCCCTTCCTTCGCCACGTTCTCCTCAGCCATCTCCATTTCCTCCGACACTGCGACTGCGGCGTTCGCATCCCGTCCCTCCGTCTGGGAACCAAACACATTCACATGGCCTCGCGAACGTGCCTTGCCCTCCTCTGCTGTGATGCCATCCCCGAGACAGAGGCGCAAAGCTGAAGGGACATGTGCATCATCAAGGGCACAACCTGAAAGCGATGGCAGTTGTGAGAAAATGCAGAGTCAAATGAAATGGTGAGCATTTGGATTGCCCTTTTAACGATGGCTTACCATTCTCATCCAGACGGATGTCCAGAAGTTCTTTCCGACAACCAAGGAGAGCTTGGAGCTCGCTGCGGTGAGAGACTGACTGCAAACACTCCTCCAGAGCAGAGGGAATGTCAGCGAGCATGAAGGCAACCTGAAGGGAAATGGCATGGTCAATATGAAACCAATAATGATAATCAAGTTGTCTTCAACTGTCAATCAACATATTGCATTGGCCTACCTGTTGGGTGGTTTGCAAAGGGAGAAGCTTCTCCAGTCTGGACAGAAATTGCCATGTTACAGTAACCAGGGCTTCATCATACCTGGGGCCAAATTCTTCAGGGAAACCAGTCTGATGGGAGAAGAAATGCATACTCTTTATCCTACACATTCTGTGTAGGATCAGTTGTTTATAGAAATTCACTCAAGTTGAATGTATAAAGGAACCTCCAAATATAAAACAATTTATTGAAAAGCTCAAGAGATTATATTTGGTTGTCAATGCTTACACTTAACCTATATGTTGAAATGTAATGGTTGGAACTGGTTTATGAGTGTGCTCAACTTAGTGTGCTCAACTTAGAAATGTTCCCCACCTGGTCTTCCATATCTTATAGGACCTGCAGTAAACAGACTCATCTGGAAACCCAGAGTGGGGATATCTTGTCCTTGAGGAACAAGATATCTGGGACCATGTGCACACTACCAATCACTCACTTTACACTTTATCTGTGTGTTTATATTCCCCACACCCCTCAACATACATTACATGCATTGCATGTCTATTCTTTCTCACCTGTGTCCGGAGTCCCAGCAGGAGTTGGGTCTTCTGTTCACTGGTAAGAAGCTCAGGGACAATGTCTGTGACCATGGAAACAAATTCCTCAAGCATCCCATAATCCGACACAACATTCTGCTGGACCGTGTGCCAGATGGCCCCAGATACTAGCCGAAAAGGTGAGAACAGGAGGCGCAGAGAGGAGATGGGAAGATGGGTACCTAGAGGTAAGCACAGGTAGCTTAGTTACAATTACCAAATTGGGATCAAATTATATATATTTGCCATGTTCCTGGACCTTTTTTTGATGCTTTCATTGTAATAGTACACTGCCTACTTGAGTGTCTGGGAATACATGAAAAGTATACAAAAAAGGATTTTGTGATCGATCTGTGAGCACATCGCGATCGACTAGTAGATCGCGATCGACTGGTTGGGCACCACTGATATATATATATTTTTTTTTTTTGAATGTCACGCGGTCTACCCGCTCTACCTTTGCGATCGACCGGTCGATCACCCCTGGTTTAATCCAATCAAAATCACAACCAAAAGCAGAAAGTCTGATTGGTCAGTGTCTGCTAGGCTAAGAGACAGCTCATCAAATCGTAACTTTGCTTTGCAGAAGCTGTGGGGCAGATGTGATAAGATATACATTTCACCCACAAACAAAATCCCACATTCGTATTGCACTGTACATGCCCCTGCATCGGATCATGAGGAAAACACAGGAAAGTAATTATGGTTGTATGTTGATACTCACCAATATGTTTAGCCATGTTATTGGTCTACATCGATTGGCTGAAGGAAGGATGTGCTACGCTTATCTCTGCACGAAACGCTCAAAAGTGCCCGCGTCAAGGTTCCGACTAATCGACGCGGTATAACAACCGAACCGTTTGTTTAAAAACTATTTTGATAGATACGATTATAGATTTTTTTTTCGTAAGATATTTAAAATATATGTAATGTTTTTTATAAACCTCTGTTTTTTGTATTTTGAGATGGTTATAAGGATGGAACTAAAGTAAATGGGCCGTACCGGACCATACCGGAAAAGCACTTGACCCTTTTCAAAATAAAACATATGATTTCAACTGTAAATTAAAACTACAAAAAAGTATAATAATAAAAAAATAATTGGAGTGGTTGAATATAATAACGAGAATATTCATTTGGAATACTTGTATTTAATTAATAGGAACGTTTGAATTTCAAATTATTAAGAGTGAAAAGGGGTACATCACTGTTACCCATTACACTCTCTC
This sequence comes from Trachyrincus murrayi, assembly GCA_900323305.1. Lineage (NCBI taxonomy): Eukaryota > Metazoa > Chordata > Actinopteri > Gadiformes > Macrouridae > Trachyrincus > Trachyrincus murrayi. The sequence continues at coordinate 18,414 of OOFB01015189.1, read as the reverse complement.
TCTGCATATACTGTACTATTATATATCAGGAATATCCACCCATTGTCAAGATATTTAAAATTGTTAGTGAAGAATTTGTTTGGATGTGTAATAAACATATTACATATACAAATTAATTTACCACAAAACAATTGTCTGTTTACCATAAAACCTTTATTTGTTGTGGTATCTATCATCATGCAGAACCTCTGCTATGATGAAAAACTAAAAAACTAAAAACGGAAAATGGAATGATCTGCATTGAAAACCTGGATACGTCTTAGCAGTGTCACAAGGATGTCCATCTCAAGGGGTTCCTGGGAGACATTAATATACCTGTATGTCACATGGACAATCCTTCAGACAGTTTATTTTAATGTGCAGTAGGTTGAACTCCGTAGTATTAATGAATACATGTCACCAAAGAAGTTTACTTGTTTCAAACATCTAAACGAGTCATGATGAATTGTGTAAGTGAGCGGGTGACGGGTGATATATGCCACCAGTCTTGGGGACTGAATATTGTATTCAAATGAGATAAAAAACACCATTTACAGCAATGGACATTTTGGAGCACATTTTTGCTTTTACTTGCAATGAACAGAGAGCTTTTATTGTCTTTCCTAAAATACAACCTGTGAAACCCGGTGAAATCCCGCAGGTATCTAAAACATTAGATGCAAATTTATTGAAATTTCAAAAAAGAAAACCGGTCTTTGGACCGCAATAATTACAATAAAGTTTAATTTTCAACCAATGAAATGCATGTGATGTCACCAGCAACCAAATGGTGTGACATGCACAAGGAAAACGCTGGAGGCGGCCGTTTTTAAGATACAGGAATGTAATCAGGGCCATTATTAAGTGAAATGAAAATATAGCCACCATTCAAAGCGATGGGGTTGCAACAAACCCCTCCTTCCACCCAACAGACTCAGGAAAAAAGCACATTTATTCAGATTGCAAATACCATTACAAACAGCTGAGTCAATAATATCCCACCACATGAAGTCACACGTGTTATTATACAGTGCTGAATCAAATGCAAGTTTACAAGTTCAGCTCCTAGTTGCTAATGAGTCAAATCCTAAAGAGTACACTTTTTTTCAATGTAGAAAACGTTTTGCTTTTTTTCCCCCCTCTTTCTTTTTACACAGAGCAGAATAATAATAATATAATGATCATTAAAAAAAAAAGTTAAGGCAAGATGCATAAAACAGAAACCCAAAGGCCAACGAATGGCCCGATGCAGATCCGATCCCGTTTTCAGTTTTTTTTCCTGTGGATTGTTAGTCGGAAGAAGGTGACGCAATGGCCGACTCTCAGCAGCTCCCTTTCGCTCTCTGTCTCAGGCATCTTACCCCAGGCAGGGGAGGGGGGGGGGGACGAGGACGATGGGGGGGGGAGTGTGTGTTGGGAGGGCGGGTGGGTAGCGCATGGGGGTGGGCATTCGGTGTCCTGTGCCAACCCCCTCTCCCCTCCCCCCATGTTCACCCCTTCTTTGAGTCTGCCAAAAACACACACACTCTCTCTCTCTCTTTCTCTCCCTTTGGCACTTAGGCAGGCAGACTCAGCTTCTTGCCCTTCAGGACTGTAACAGAAAGAGTAGGATATTATGTTAATGTTAAGTCACAGAAACACAGAACAGTGTGATAAGACTCCCCCCATACAAGACAGGGATATCGAGGTCTAGGTCAGCAGATTTGACACACAGTAAAGCCTTGCTTATCATACAAACTGCAAACAAAAAGCAATCATTGACGACAAACTATACGAGTCTTCCCGAGGAGCCGGTAAACAAACCCATATCCATACCCGTACCAGCGACGCTGGCTGCAGGTCAAAAGGCACCGCGTTGCGCAAGCACTGACACGGGGATCCCGGGCGGTCGGCGACTCACCTTTCGTTACATACAAGTAGAAGAAGTCGCAGTAGAGGATGGTCTGCACCACGCCGGCCACGATGGCGATCATGTCGAAGAAGCCCTCAAAGTAGAAGCGCCATATCCAGTTCATGAGGTAGAGGGCCCGGTAGAGGCCCAGGAAGAACAGGTAGTGGGTGGTGATGGTCTCCGCCTCGCCGGTCTTGCTGATCATGAAGAGCTGGGGCAGGATGGCCACAGACTCCAGGTAGATGGAGAAGGTCCACAGGATCTGGGCCATGAGATGGGAAAGAGATGGGAGGCAGATTTGGTGAACTATGGGCAGTTCATAATTTCCCACTAGACAGAGAAGCAATTCTGATGCTTCAGGCTGAGAGTGGCATGTGGTCTGTTCTTTCAGCCAAATAACAGGAACAATAAACATGTTTGATCATTTAAGGACATTAACAATACATATCAAATGCCTACATAGCCCCCCCTGCTGAGCATCTAAAACCATTACATTCCCCACTGGAAAATCAACAAAACAATTATTTTGATTAGCTAACCTTGACTGACCCGGAGACTGAACAAACTTTTTATTTTTTAAAATAATTTAATAATAATTCCTGTTCTGAAAAGACAAAGACCTTTTTCAAACCAGTGTTTGTAAACAGCTCATTATGTACATTATTAAACCCAGTGAACAAGTGATGGCCCCTCCATCATAATCATGGGCTGCGTTCCAATTGTCCGTCTAACGCGTCTATCTATTGTACCCGCTGTTCCAATTGTGGAGTAACCGAGGAAACATCAGTGTATACTAACAGGAAGTGTTTTAAGCAATTCCTCGACTATGTCATCATACATTTACATTTGTGTACCACGCCGCCACGTATGGCCACATATCACAAACGTGGTTGGCTACGAAGTCTGAGGTTTGCGATTGGCCAGATCATCAACGGTAACGTTGCCTTTAATGACGCTTGAAAGTAGCTCCAAAACAATTCCACATTGCTCCTTTAAAATCGTGACACTGCTGTTGCTCAAAGCGCGAGTGATCAAGCATCAGCTCGGGCATAAGGTTTTAAAACCCATAGTCCAGTGTCTCCCACAGTAACCGGTCCTTACCTCCAGCGGAGAGAAGTCGTGGTTGACGAGGAAGGCCAGGCCTCCGACGGGGACCACCAGGAACTCCACCCTGAACGTGTCATGGTTTCCGTCGTACGTGGCCTTAAACTTGGCGTAGACCAGGTAGACGGTGGCATACGCACATCCGATGTAGACGACCTGGAATGGAAGGGATTGACACACAAGTGTCACAACTAGTAACCTGGGAAATGCTCGACTGACAATTCATCCTGATACAGGGGGTCACACGATGAATTAACACAGCAATATAGTTTTATTTAGGTTGATAAGAGGAGATATCTTCAGCAACAAAGATTCCACCCATATAGTAAGTTGCACTATTCTTGTTTTGAGAAGAAAGAAAGTTTATCAATGTCATGACACAACAATTATAGCTACAACCATCTCTATAGTGATTCCACAAGAAGAACAATGAAACACCAAATCATCATTGTGATTGAATGATTGCATAAATTAATCCCAAACGTGTTTTCTCATTCCCATTCCCATTCTTTGGTTAACAAGGGAGTGCTACTTTGGCGAAGACAGTATTTGATTAACACTGTTTGTCAAGTGCATTTACATAGGCCCACAAAGAAAGGGTGAGGTAGGGGTGTGAGGAGGATCTTTTTTTGGAAATGAACCAAAAACCGGTGGAAAAGCATGTGGTAGTGGTGGCAATGTGGCAGTGGAGTCAATGGAAGTAAATGTGGACGCAAATGGGCATGTTAGCCAAACTTCCTGGTTGTGCAGATAGCAGGAAAAGCCAACTGTGCCTCTCTGGTTTAGTCAATAAGATTTGGTTTGCTCTTGTGATTGGCTCAGCCATGTTTCTATGTGTCGTGGACACAGCAGTGTTTACCTAGGCTTACACTAGTGTATGTGTAAGTGTATAAGTGTGTGTGTGTGTGTGTGTGTGTGTGTACCTTCATGAAGGTGTTGTAGAGAGAAATGAACGAGGTGAGCAGATCCAGGTAGCGTGTGGTGAACACCAAGGCAAACAGGATTTGACTCTTCCCCGAAATACCTGTTCAGAGACAGAAGGAAGTGTGACGTCGGAGTGTCATCAAACTACAATTCTACTCTGATGCATGACTACCGGAAGCTAGCAGGTACATACAGTACAATGGCCGTTGACTATGTATATGCAGGCGCTTTACATTTTCCGCTAATGCCGTTCCATTTGAAGCGCCATGGACCAAACTTATGACACAAACCATTAGGCGTGAAGCACAATGTGAAGGCACATTGTGCGATAGCAGCAATGGAGTGTGAGCATTAAGTTTCAATATATGACAATATTAACCCTTTTTGTAAATAAATCATGTTAAATTGAATGCATGTTAATGCCGTCATGGATGTCTATGTAGACACGTACTGAAATCCTATTGGCTTTCTGAAAGCCTATAGACTTTAGCCTATAAACACAAGGACATAGTGTATGCAAGTTATCTAAAACTTTGCAGCGTTTATCTCTGTTATGCAGAGCAGTGTGGTTCCCGACCAGCGTGGCAAGGCTGGTGTGCCTTGAGGAAAGGTTAGGTGTGTCATGACATTTGTTGGAATTAAATACATATTCCTGGCACAAATTACAGCAACAATTATAGTGAGTTGTATTGAGATGTATTTAACTGTATTATACTATATAAACAGTTCCTGTTTACAATATAGTTAGTAATATCTACCTCATTATTCCACATATCATTCCACAAGTTCTTGCTTCATCAATATATATTTTGACAAATAATGCAATTGCCTGGGATTTTTCTGAACCTGTATCCACTTTTCTGACAAATCTGTTGTGTATGAAATATTGCTAAAATTGTTCATAACATATCCTAGTAATAATATGTTTAAGTGCATTTTTCATAATCATTCCCTACAACTTTAAGTTGGGATAGGGAATTACTTAGGATATGCTTCAACAGCTAGTCAGAATCAGTCCCTTGCAGGCATATACAACGTGCAGGATGCTGCGCAGTTCATTGACCCCTACAGAACACGAAACCCAACTAACCACACACAATCACACACCCCCAAAATGTAACGGAAATCCGTATTTATGTTGCAATTGATCAATTAGTAGTAGGCTAGTGAGCCATTCAATTTGACAGTCCAGGCTGCCACGTCAGAGCCTACACGTAATGATGGATCAACAACTGACCAAGTACCCCCCCCCCCCCCCCTGATTGGGGGTGGGGG
>OOFB01015187.1:25721-28988 GCA_900323305.1 Trachyrincus murrayi | reverse complement strand
GTTCCGAGGGACATGGGGGAGGCAGGAGGGGGGGGGGGGGGGGGGGGGGGGGGGGAAAAGGGGGGGGGGGGGGGGGGGGGGGGGGGGGGCGGGGGGGGGGGGGGGGGGGGGGGGGGGGGGGGGGGGGGGGGGGGGGGGGGGGGGGGGGGGAGAGAAGAGAGGGGGGGGGGGGGGGGGGGGGGGGGGGGGGGGGGGGGGGGGGGCACCGTTTCTTATCAGATTGATTGATAGATGGATAGATGGATGGATAGATGGTTCGTTATTGGGCTGGCAGTTTTGATTCTGGGTGTGATTGATTCCAGGGTTCGATTCTGGGTCTAATCATTGATAATTGGAGATTTTAATAATTGGAGATAATTTAAATTAGAACTACATTTTGTTGTAGTTTTGCTCATACATGGAATCTGGGACTAATTGTGTGTTGGTCCAAACAATATTAATAATAAATAAACACATTCTAACATATAACAAAATACTTTAATGTAAACCATAAATATGTGTATAGGTCCACCAATGCAAGCAGCTTACAATCAGTTGCTTCTAATGTCGGCAGTGTACAAATATCTACATGACAGGCGGTCTCAAATGTTTGTGTTGTCACAGATCCTGGACGCCATCAGTATCAGAGGCGCAGTCGTGCTTAGCATTGACAACGCCCAGCTGGCACAGGACGACTTCAGGGTCAAGTAAGTCATTCATTTCCCGGCGAATATCCTAGTTTGCTTTGTCGAACCAAACTACAGAATGATGCTAAGTCAAATGAAACATAGAGACCTAGCTACGTTTGTGGCGTGTGGTGTGTCTGAAAATATGCCGACGGGTTTCATACGTTTCATACCGGGGGTATAGCTCCCCCTGGTGGCTGCATGTCATGATACAAAAAGAGCATTGCGGATGTTTATTCATTCTGAAATAGCATTCACCTCCGAATTCCTCACTATGTTTTCCAGATGTAAACAAAAAACTTGAAATGTAGCCCATTGAATCACACCTTATTTGCTTGTGGTCATTGATTACCATTCATTTGAATATGCAAAACAATAACATTTCCTCTTCCCATGTCTTCCCAGATATGAGAATGAACTGGGAATGCGTCAATCGGTGGAGGCAGACATCGCTGGTCTGAAGGTGCTGCTGGGAGACCTGGGCGTGGCCAAGACCGACCTCACCATGCAGATAGAGAGTCTGACGGAGGAGCTTGCCTACATGAAGAAGAACCACGAGGAGGTCGGAGCCACGCAACAAGCCTACACCCCGTTGCATCTTTTCCCACACACGTCATTCACATTCTTTAGCCACGCATTTCCAACGCCAAATCATGCAATACTCCTACTTTTTTTTTTATGTCAAAGTTCTGTTTGGCAGGCAATGTAATGCTGTTTGTCGGTAGCGGTGAGTTACAGCTACAGGGGGGGCACATTGCTTCTAACCGCCAAACCTTCTCCTCCAGGACCTCCTGGCAGCACGCAGCCAGATGAGCGGGCAGGTGAACGTGGAGGTGGAAGCAGCTCCCCAGGTCGACCTGACAGCCGTCCTGGCGGAGCTCAGGGAACAGTACGAGGCGGCGGCCCTGAAGAACCAGAGGGATATGGAGGCCTGGTTCCAGGCCAAGGTAAAAAAAACACCACTATTATCCAATCACATCGTCGAATGAAAATAGTCAAAGTAGTTCAAATCGTTTTTTTATGACAAATCATTGGCACTTCAACTCTTAACCCTCTCCTCCTGCACCTCCTCCTTCTCCCTTTCATCCCTCTTCCTCCTCTCCATCCTCACCCCGGTGCATTCTCCTCCTCTCTCCCTCCATCTTCTCGCCTCCTCCACCTTTGTCTCTTGTGTTCCTGGTCTTCTTCGGTCCTCTCTCCCCGACGCAGAGCGAAGCCATCGGCAAGGAGGTAGCAATAGCTGACATGACCATGAAGACGACCAGCACAGAGATGAAGGACGTCAAGAGCAGTATGCAGGCCCTGGAGATTGAGCTCCAGTCCCAGCTCAGCATGGTGAGAACTCAGATCACTTTGTCTGTAGTGTACACTGGTACCACCAACCGTAGCCAATTGAGAACCTTAAAGGCAGGGGCATAGTTTTTTTGCTCGGCCACCCCTACTAAATCTGACAGTTGACATTGTCAATGCTATTTTTGCAATTAGTGATATCAGCAATTTGATTTTAAAATATATATATATATATATTTTTAATATAGTTATATATAGTTAACTTTCTGATGTCTGCACCACTCTGCAAAGGTACAGTGTTGTGGTCCTACTTTACCACCAGGTGTGATGTTGACTAGCAATTGCAATTTCAAAATCTAGTGAGGGTGTGTGTCCAGATGTATGTTGGTAACGGCTGATCAACACACCACATCCTGGTGGTAAAATAGGGGCCCTTTAAAGTTTTCAAAGTGCAGAACAGTGCAACCGCAGGGAGTATAAATACTTACCACATAGGCCTAGGTTCTTATATGTGTGTTTCTCCCGTCTCCTTCTATCCCTAATCTATCTCCGTGTTCTTGCAGAAAGCGTCTCTTGAAGCATCTCTGGTAGACATCCAAAACCGTTACAGCATGCAGCTGTCCGGCTACCAGATGAGGGTGAGAGCAAACAGTTTGAAAGTCAGACGTCAGCGTATCAATGCATTGGTCACATAAAGAGCAGTTAATTACCTCTGACCCCTACCTGCTCCTTAAGAGCAGATCGGCACTACTGCAAGGAATGTGAAAGTTCGAAATTGTAAGCCCTGTTATATTTTGCTTACTCCACTATGCATACGGTACACAGTAATGTAAATGCAAAGGTAAATATTATCTATAGGGTTAGGGGTTAGTTATATTAAGCATTGATTGGTCTTTTGTCTGATGGATATCCCAAGTCCCAATACAAACACACACACACACACACACACACACAATGTTAACGCGCCTCTACACCTTCTGTCTGACCTTCCAGGTGACCGGCATGGAGGAGCAACTGATGCAGCTCAGAGCTGACCTGGAGCGCCAGGGCCAGGAGTACCAGATGCTGCTGGACATCAAGACCAGACTGGAGCTGGAGATCGCCGAGTACAGGAGGCTGCTGGACGGAGAGGGCAACATTGGGTTAGCACTACACCACACAATGTTGGCCAACAGACACACACACACACACACACACACACACACACACACACACACAGAGTGTCCAAAGTCAATCTAGTTTCCTTCTTGTTTGTACATGTGTCTGAGCATATCAATGGCTTTCTCCCTTCCAGCATGGGCTCCTCATCCAT
>OOFB01015187.1:18221-20721 GCA_900323305.1 Trachyrincus murrayi | reverse complement strand
AATAACCATTGGTAAGTTGGTGTTTTTTAAACAATCTGCGGAAAGTGCAGGCACAGCAGGATCTGGTAATGCAACTTGAAACTGATCCAACATGAAGTCCAAGTGCAGTCAACGGTTAGGATTGTGAATTTCTCGCCAAACAAACAATTAGGGCTGGGCAATATATCCATATTATATCAATATTGTGATACGAGAATCTATATAGTCTTAGATTTTGGATATCGTAATATCCTGATATGGCATAAGTGTTGTCTTTCCCTGATATTAAAGGCTGCATTACAGTAAAGTGATGTCATTTTCTGAACTTACCAGACTGTTCTAGATGTTCTATTATTTGCCTTTACCCACTTTGTCATTATATCAACATTGCTAATGATTATTTATCAAAAATGTCATTGTGTAAATTTTTTGTGAAAAGCACCAATAGTCATCCCTACAATATTGTTGCAATATCAATATTGAGGTATTTGGTCAAAAATATTCATATATGACAGCCCTAAGCTGCTGCTGTACTTTAAACTGTTTTATGTTTACCTTTGATATTTTACATTTTCATATTGTACGCTAGGCCTATATTTATTTATTTTTTCTCTATAAACAGTTTCACTTGAAACTGTTCATTTTGCACTAAAGTTCTTAGTAAAATGAGAAAATACTTTACTTCATTTGTCCAGTATTTACTTTTCATTTGTCAAGTATTTAATTCACACAGGAGCATACAAAAATAGGCTTTACCGTGTGGTTATTTTATATAGAGTATTTATTTATTGAATTACCAGAAAACATGCTATATCGTGATATATATCGTTATCGAGATATTAAATTACCTATATTGGGATAGAATATTTTGGCCATATCGCCCAGCCCTACAAACAATGGTTGTGTCCTTGACTGAAATTGAATATTTGAATTGGCAAAACAGGCTGCTAAAGTTTGAAACTGCCAACTGTTTGTAAAAATTTCTGAATAAATACAGCCATCAAAGCAACAATGGATATACATGCAGTATATAGATTTCCTGTCTCGGATCAATAAAGTACCATCTTATCGTAGTTCAGGGAAGGTCATGAATGAGACATTTTATTCCCAAATTGAATAGTCCTATAATATCGTGCTGTTAATATTGGTTGGTGTAATATTATAGTTAGCAAGGCATATCGGTGGAGCATAAGCCTTTACCACTCTAAAACGTGCTACCGAGACATATCCAAAAACTCCCATCATGAATATATGGTTTTACCTGGGAAATGTAGTCAAACACCAGGCTGGGCTCGTATTGGGACTTGTAGTCCAGTTCGGTAACATCAGCATTGTGGAACGGTCCCAGGTGGTGGCTGCCGTGGTGTTCGGACTTGATGTAATCCAGGCCACTGATCTCCATCTTGATCTGCTCCTGGCCCAGCTCGGCGATGGACAGCGGCTGGATCTCCGATAGGTCCACCGTCTGGATGGGCTCCAGGTCGGGGTCCTCGGGCTCGCTCTTGATGCACGGCAGCATCACCAGGGGCTCGGCTATGTCGGCCGCCAGGGAGCTGAGGGTGGGCGTGGGGCAGTCCGACGAGAGGAGGGCCAGCGAGGGGGGGGAAGGGGAGCTGACAGAACCTGGAGGGCAGTCATCCAGGGGCGTGGCCGGGGAGCCACACTCCGAGGACATGGAATGAGCCAGGCTCAGGCTCAGGCTCATGCACTCAGACTCCAACTCCGTCATCGTAAGGGGGAAGAGCAGCCTTACAAAGTCTTCCTACTCTTCCACTCCTCCTGGTACTGATCCTACTCTTCCTCTCTCCGTCACCTAATGTGTTGTGATGCACAAGACGCACTTGATCCCAAAATGGTCTCCTCTCCTTCCGTCCGAATTCTTCCTCCTCCTCCCACCTCCTGCGTGTTGCTCAGAATCTACCTGTCAATGGAGGAGGTAGAATGGAACACTGGCACGCCTGGTTGGTCCCCTGAAAACATGTACCGAGACACAGTGGGGGCCCCTACACCTCCTGCTGGCGTCACCAGCCAGTTGACTGGGATTCATCTGAAGAAAGGAGAAGAGAAGACAAAGAAATGGGTCAGGAAAGCATAACGTCCAAGTGAAACAGTTGAATAATAATGTCCATATTGTAGTTTGACAGCAGACTAATAGGCATTGTTACACTAACGCACAGCTAAGAAGACTTAATCCCGGTTCCACTGAACATCTTTGCTGTAGTAGGTGAGTGTTGGGCCTATAAGGCCCAATTAATTTAGAAAATGAGAAGTTAGTTAAGCCATAATTACATATGTTATTGAGGAAAAGGCCATCCAATAACTACAATTAGGCTTATAAGGTCAATGAAATATGGCCACTGTCCTATGCGTCACACACACACACACACACACACACACACACACACACACTACACACACACACACACACACTCTAACACACACACACACACACACACATACACACTCTAACACACACACACACACACTCAAACACACACACACACACTCAAACACACACACT
>OOFB01015185.1:21537-35856 GCA_900323305.1 Trachyrincus murrayi | reverse complement strand
TCTCTTTCTCTCTCTCTCTCTCCCTATTCAGTAGCTCTCTCAACAGAGGATATTGTGGGCCCATTTAAATTGTATGCATCCTTCTATCTGTTAAGGTCTCTCTCTCTCTCTCTCTCTCTCTCTCTCTCTCTCTCTCTCTCTCTCTCTCTCTCTCTCTCTCTCTCTCTCTCTTTCAATATTAACCATATCAATTTCACAGTGCATGTGTGTGCAGTAATAACAGTCAATTATCTTGAAAAGCCTTATAATGCAAGTAATGTGCAAACCTATTGTTGCCTTGCAATCTGGTATCATTAAACTCTGCCATAAAATGCATACAAAATATGCAACAGCGTCAAATTAAATTACGATTACCAAGGGTCCACAAGAGAAAAAATTATATTAAATTATAAAATATGAAATTGGCCATTCTTATTCTAACCATTGTGCTGAATGGTTTTTGCCGTTTCCCCCATCATCGCTAAACACACGAGTCGTTGGTAGTAAGAAATTACAAGTTAGCACATGCCAAGATGAGGAGTAAACTACCAACGGGAAACAGTCCCAAGACTCTACCTTTTTACAACCTTGAGCAGGAAAATAAAACAGGCGGAAATATGGAAGAGCATGAACCCAAAAAAATGCTGCTCAATAAACCACTACATTTGCATTATCAACAGAAGGGTTGTGGTGTGTTTGTTACATGATATTATGCAGCGCACTTTGACACTCACTGTCCTGTCCAAACACACACACACACACACACACACACACACACACACACACACACACACACACACACACACACACACACACACACACACACACACACACACACACACACACACACACAGATACACAGACACACACACACACAGATACTCAGACACACACACACACACACACACACACACACACACACACACACACACACACACACACACACACACACACACACACACACACACACACACACATTGTTCAATTGAGCCATGCCCTGCTTGAAATGGAAACACAGGGCCAGTGAAGTGGAGGCAGTGTGAGAAGACATTACTCCATCTGGTGTGCTTCTAAACGTGTTATTCCTGCACTTTTAGACGTGTTGCCAGGAAGAGTGGTCTACTGCCGGAGGGATGGGCAGTTAAACTAATGTAACGTGCAACTAGATAGAAGTGCAGAACTGTTGCAAACAAACACGTGATGCTAAAAGGTTTGATTGGTTAATTATAATTTCATAGGTTTTATTGGTTCGTTGAATGGCAAAAATCATTAGCTTATTAGATTGAGAATAAAGTCTATTACCTTTTTAACTTCTCACATTAGTAGACCTGTTCTCTCCTGACACATTAAACTAGTAGAATGGACCAATAGGCGGCTGACATACCGTGAGAACGTGGAAGGATATATTCAGGGGGATTAATAGGAGGTTAATAAAGCCTTGCGGTAAAATATAGCATATAACATAGGCTACTAGCTATTCCTAACAAGTGAATTGTTTTGAGCCAAATATTTTTGAGCATCAGGTGTTGGTCTGTGACCTTTCTAAAATCACCAAATGAAAAAAAAAATCTATGAATCAGGCAGCAAGCGTTGTAACCAATACTACATAATTGATGTATAAATCCTGCTTGTTTCATAAGTGGGTTGCCGTCTACCCACTCGCTGAATTGTTTCTGGTCCTGAATTCATCCTCGAACCACGACGGAGGAGGACGCCGATCGAGCCCAATCTATTAGGAGCGGTGACAACACAAACGCATGCACCGACAAACTAATGCACGCCATGCGTGCACAAAGACATGCGGAATATGCCACGGATGATATGATAGTCAATGGATGACCTTGTGCGTTTTCCACTCAGGTTACTCGAGTCACGAGACTGGAAATGCAAACCACAGTCGATGCAGAACGGGCACAACAAGTGTTAAAGTGCCTGTCTCAGACCCCCAGACGAAAGGCGCCTCCAATAATTCTTAGGCTATACACTAGACTGACAAATCTTGTTTTGTAATATAAATTTCACTCAATAACACAAACATGTGGCGGGTTATATTTAAGAGGCCGTCATATCCAATGCAAAACAGGCAATTTCCAAAAGCTTGTTGCAATGACCCCCAGCATCGTTTGAGACCAACATGTCACACTCAAGGGCGTTCTGGAACCAACGCGAGAGCTTTGAACTAAAATGAGACTGCATGGGTAAGATGTCACTGATGGCATCTCATATGTTATACTCACCTTTGTTATCTTCTGCTCTGTTCAGATGCATGGCGCTTTCGCGTGTATTGTCTTTCGCAAAAAAAGCTGTGTTCCTTCCGACTTCACTTGGTCAAACCCTAATCCACTTTTGACTCGCAGTTTTTGACGTTAATTGCCTTGTTAAGCTGGCGCGCATGGACGCGCGTGCACTCTTGCGTCCTCCTCGCGTGTTGCAGGAGCAGGTAGCCCGGGTGGTGGTGGCGGTGGTGGTGGTGGTGGTGGTGTCGCGTGCATGTAGCCTGTTTCCCGCTCTCTCTGCTCCTCTCTCGTGCGTTAGGATCACTCTTAAGGGGTGGTTGCAATAAAGATTGGAAGCAGGAAGACGGCAGACGGGCGGGGTGACTACGTGAACTAAGTCAGTAGGAGGTTAAAGAAGCCTACTCACACTACAGCCTATACTCAAACCTGCACAGCTGGAGTCACATCTGTGCGTACCCTACCGAACGTTGCCCGCTAACCCCCATAAAGAGGTTTCATTTTCCAACGTCTCAGTTGATTTGGCGCATTTCTGTTATTGTTTTAGAAAACAGTAGGCTCGTTTAGCCGGATTACCGAATAAACAACAATTTCAGTGAAGTCATTTTTCTTTTTGAGAAATCCCAAAACCCCCCCACTGTGTCTCCAGTGGTCGGCACGGGAGCGCGTACAGGCTACTATCAAGCACACCTTGGTGGAAATAAATGGACGGCGAACTGTCTGAAACGTGTGTGGCGGACGACACAACGAAACTGAAATATTCGACGACAATTTTTGGATACGCAAACACACAAAAAATACCACACATCATGGAGTCGCGTGGTGTTTCCCAACCACAGGCCAAGTGCGACAGCTCAGGGCTGTATCGGATGAATGACCTACAATGGTCAGCCTGTAGGCCTATACAATTACACTTATCGACCAGACTATTTAAACTGAAATAAAATAATGTTCGTAAGACGACAATGTTTGGAATCCCAGCTCAATAACGCACAACGAAGGCCTATTTAAGTGAGTAGCCTATCTATTTAATCGTATAGGAGAGGGTTGTGGTCCCATTATTACAGCCAAGCCAATAAGCTTTCCATTCGACCTGATTTACTTACCGCTCACGTTCGACTATGCGTTCAACCAAAGCTGCTACTATTACATAGCTCTATGGCGGCCTCTAGTGTTCCGTGTGTAGAAATACCATTTCCTTGTATTGATAGTTGACCCATCAGGAGGATATTTTGTAGGCCGCTTATCTCAGGATAGAGTCGATACCTTTATCGCGCTACACCCGAAAATGTATGTATAAATCCAAAAGGAAGGAGACCGGTGGCCATGTTTGTTCCCGTCTTGATACATTCTTATGGAGTTGGATGGGACTCTAATCCTGAGATAAGCATCTCAATGGCTTCAGTACCAGGTGGGGCTAATGTAGGCCTAAACATGAACAAGTAAATAAAGGTTTAACCTTGTCTGGAATTCCCTAGGCCTTAACGGAGAACCGAACCCAACACAACACCACTTGTACATTGGTCAACACATTGCATGCATAACCTCTGATTGGCTGATACGGTTACCCGGTCACCTGCTGATTAAGCGTTGATGCGACACACCTGTCCTCTACTTATTGAAAGTGAGTCGAAGGGTCGTTTACTAGGGAGCCGGCAGCCCTGCAGCCCCACAATGAACAAAACCTGAAAGCATTTGTTTAAAGGCGGGGTCTGGGGGGGGGGGTTGGGTCTCCTTTAAAGACCGAAGTCGAAAAGTCGACACATTTAACCACCTGTGCTCACACATTTAAAAAGCAAAAGGGTTCAAATTAAAGGGGGATAAGAAAACAAAAAACATATGCAGAGTAAGTATTCATCCATATAGAGGATGAACATATCTACAGCATTGTGGTGGTGTTATTACCAATAACAATACCACAATATGTTTGACTAACATATACATCCTAAAAATGTATTAGATCAGATCAGATTATTCAGGCAAATAAAATAGAATCTAATGGGGAAAAAATATAATATGAATAACAAAATGATCTTCCTGGGGGTATAATTCCTCAGGTTTGCTTTGGAGCCTGTTTAAAGTATTCTCCCAAAAGATAGCAGTAACAGATATATAAAATACATGACCATAGATCTACATAGTCAAACATTGAGCAGTGGCTGTTATTTGCTCTCTGTTCGTCACCAACGGTTCGTCACTGTTCCAAATGGAGGAGCATAATGGCTGAGCACCACCATAGCTCTGTGCTCTGCATGGCAAATGGAGCCGTCTCAGATTCCAGGCAAAATCACTTTTCTTCCATTAATCAATGAGTTTATCCACTTGCCTCGATTTAGATGAGGGCTTTAAACTCACCATCCCTCTCCAATCACCCCAACCACCCCTCCTTCCTCTCTCTCTCTCTCTCTCCCTCTCTCTCTTTCTCTCTTGCTCACTCTCTCTCTTGCTCTATCTCTCTCTGACTCTCTACCTCTCTCTCTATATCTCTCTCTCTCTTGATCTCTCTCTCTCTCTCTCTCTCTCTCTCTCTCTCTCTCTCTCTCTCTCTCTTGATCTCTCTCTCTCTCTCTCTCTCTCTCTCTCTCTCTCTCTCTCTCTCTCTCATTGTAACCCTCTGGAGAAGATGCTATATTGTTCTCATTCAATAGGCTTGGTGGTGAATTAGGCCAAGGGGTCCAAACATCCTCATGCCAAGGGCCGCAGGGTGTCTCAACATGCCGTGATCAAAAGACTAGATTGCATGACATTGTTCGTATATAAATAAGCCTGTAAAATAGCTACATGGTAAAAGAAACAAATATGAAAGTCAAATAAGATAAATGATCAGCAATACAATTGCTAGCCATAATTAAGTTGATAAAAAAGTTGACCCACACACACACGCACGCACGCACACACACACACACACACACACACACACACACACAAACGCACAATCTTACCAGGTGGTGAAGCAGCGAGAACAGAAGGAGCAGTCAAGGGCTGCAGATCCATCAAGGCCCATTCCTCTCAGACAGCAGAGAATATGTGTTGCAGCTGTACTCTCTCTCATACATCTCTCCTAGACCTAGAGATGATCATATACAGTATCTGTCTCCCAGCTAGACCTAGAGATGATCATATACAGTATCTGTCTCCCAGCTAGACCTAGAGATGATCATATACAGTATCTGTCTCCCAGCTAGACCTAGAGATGATCATATATAGTATCTGTCTCCCAGCTAGACCTAGAGATGATTATATACAGTATCTGTCTCCCAGCTAGAGATGATCATATACAGTATCTGTCTCCCAGCTAGACCTAGAGATGATCATATACAGTATCTGTCTCCCAGCTAGAGATGATCATATACAGTATCTGTCTCCCGCTAGACTAGAGATGATCATATACAGTATCTGTCTCCCGGCTAGACCTAGAGATGATCATATACAGTATCTGTCTCCCAGCTAGAGATGATCATATACAGTATCTGTCTCCCAGCTAGACCTAGAGATGATCATATACAGTATCTGTCTCCCAGCTAGAGATGATCATATACAGTATCTGTCATAAATGAAGTAATGTCACATGCGGCTTCATGACCATATACATGCTCAACATTTGATGTAGCAACAACACCACTTTATTCGAAATGTGTAGAGTTGGTGAAAAGATTATAACAGGTTTCTTTTTCTAATGAAATAGTGTGGAAGTTAGGACTTCCAATGCATGTTGCACTTTGATAAAACATAACATTTCAGGGATAAATTGGATAAATAAATGTAATACATAAAGTAATACAAATAAATATTGATCCTGAATGATTAGAATTATGAATATTGTCCTTACCTGTACCTACCAACCTACCTACCTATGTACCTACTACCAACCTACCTACCTATGTACCTACTACCAACCAACCTACCAATGTACCTACCAACCTATGTACCTACCAACCTACCTATGTACCTACTACTAACCTACCTACCTATGTACCTTCCAACCTACCTACCTATGTACCTACCAACCTACCGTACCTACCTATGTACCTATTACCAACCTACCTACCTATGTACCTTCCAACCTACCTACCTATGTACCTACTACCAACCTACCTACCTATGTACCTACCAACCGACCTACCTATGTACCTTCCAACCGACCTACCTATGTACCTACCAACCTACCTACTGTTGGATATTAATCCAGACAAAGGTATCCAAGTATGTAACCCTGATAGATATAGTCAAGTATATAACCAGATACTATTCCTGATAAATGTAATTCAAGCACACAACTACATATTAAACCTTATAAATGTATTCAAGTATATAATCAATTATATATGTGTATAGCGAGGACCTCTTCAACAAATTTTCGACACTACCTATGTACCTACCAACCTACCTACCTATGTACCTACCAACCTACCTACCTACCAAGACAAAATAAAGGACCATTATAGGAGCGTTATATTATAAAACAACTTCCTTAAATCAAACTCTCAAAGTCTTTCTGGTTTGAAAGACAGTTTGACATGTTTCATGGGCTAAGTTTGCTTGCCCAATGCTTAGCAAAAAATATTATAAATCATACAGTATTTATCATATAATAAAGTTATGTTAATGAGGTAGATTAACAAAGATTGCCTCTATCGGGAAAATGTAGGAGTTTGTAACCAAACGACTAGGCAGCACTAATCCATATTTTATTTGATCAATTCCAGCCTTCAGAGATTTCAAGATTGCTTTCTCAAGTTTCATCATCATCACAACTGAGAAAGTAAATTGCCTTCACCAAAGACTCATAAAAGAAAGCTGTTGTGCTTTATAATGAGCTCAGAACGTTGTAATATTCTAGATATTATTCAGGCTGTTTAATCACTCCCACGTAGAGACGTAGAAGTCAAATTCCTAGCTGGTTACAGTGTGTATAATGAATGTGTTTTTTGTTTGTTTGTTTCCTCAACCTTTTGTTACACCCATGAATGTGTCTTGGTACGGTACAAAGATATAACAGTATGCTAATAGTCTTTGGAGCAGCTCAGTTATTCAGCAGTTAGCATTAATTGGTCAATAATTCATCATCTAATGCAAGGTTGCTATGGGGACGGCGAGAGTTGCTAAAGATAAACTATGCATACAAGCAAAGAGATCTTATGGGAATTCTGTATCCAAGGATGTTGGTTAGTTTGGGTGGATATTGCACTAGGAGGATATTGGGTCTGTAGCCTATATTTTGCTTTTGGCAGAACATGTACAATATTTGCTTAAAATATATTTATATAACATCTCATTATCACTCACAGATACATTTAGAGATTGTTCCTTTTTTATTAGCTTTAAATATTTATGTTTTGATGTTTTCTGGTAGTGTTCTCTCTCCAGCTCACCAAGATAATGAGATGCTGTCTATTCCAGATGAATTGTCTAGGCTGGAAGTCAGCGGATGAATCCTGCCATACCAAATACCTTACCCATGTAATAGCCTTTGTTTGGTATGAGTTCAAGACATTAGGAAAGAAGACTTGATCTATGTATCTATCTGATCAGACAAGATGAAAGACCCAGGATAATTTTAGTAAGGTCTGAATAAACAGTTGAATAAGGATCACAGTCACAAATCAAATAAAAAAAATCTACCGCCCTATTTTTAGTTTAGTTTAGTTGAAGCAAGTGAGTCGTGTAAAAAATAAAGCACGTTCAATACCTAATTTAGAAGTTTTATACTATATTTAGAATATGTCATAGAAAATAAAATAAGTTCATTATTTGTCTTATTTTCTTTGCAATTTATTGAAACAACCATGCCAATGATGAAACATTCTTGGTTATTTGCCATTTCTGTACAGATGATTGACATTGCATCCTTAGTTAGATCGTTTCATCTTCCGTATCATCCAGGCAGTCCCAAATGTTCCCGGACAGAACATACGCTATAACACTAAATGCAGAAAAAATTTGATGAAAAGAAACAATTACTTACCTTGAAGAGGGTGTCGGCCCCAGGGTCCAAAGACACCTTGGGCCTGGGTTCCCATAACCAGAAAAAAAACTCCTGCTAGGATCAACTTCATAGCTGGAGATGTCTAGAAACGAGAAAACAGAAAACAGAACATTTGCTGTAGCAACTGACAAGCTTATAAACTACTTATAAACTGACCAGATCCCCAAAGCCTCACACCTTTGTCTGAGTAGTGTAGTATGTTGTTAGTTGTGTGTGCTACTCTCTGCTAACTTCTCTTATATATTGTTGTGGGGCGCTGCAGGGTTTCTACATGATAGAAGTCAACAATGAAGGAAAAGGTGCTTGAGCCAAGACAAATGTCCCCTGGTTGTTAAATAAGAGTAATATTCTGGTAATTGTATGCAAGGAAAGAAAGTGTAAATGTTGGATATGCTGCTATAACGAAAGAAACGGACTGGCTTTTTTATGCCAAAATGGCCACATCTGCCAAACTCTCTTTACACTCTTGGCCTCCACATCTATTTTCACCACGACAATTTACTGAAGAGAGAGACAGAGAGTGTGTATGTGTGTGTGTGTGTGTGTGTGTGTGTGTGTGTGTGTGTGTGTGTGTGTGTGTGTGTGTGTGTGTGTGTGCGTGTGTGTGTGTGTCTGTGTGTTTTAACAAGAAGTGGTAGACTTGCAGTTTCTTTGTTTACATATATTTACTGGAATGATAATCCTGTTCTTGAATACCTTTAACCTTGCATAACCCAAGCTGAATTCTCATCATTAAGGAACCCAGCCTGCAGTGCACCCATTTAACTATATATTTAATAAATAACTGCTTAGCAGAGAGCAGAAAACACATAACTAACCAGGTAGCCTACTACAATGTTTGTAGTGGAAAAGTTGATTTGTTAGTGGAAAGTTTTTCTTCCCTCCAACTTTCCAGATGTTGATCTAAGCAGAACCTTTGGTTCTGTCATCAGACAATGATGAACGATGATTAGTTGTCCAAGCAATTTCAGCTCATTTCATGTAAACAATATTTGTTCTCATGATTGTAGCTATTCCACCAGTAATACACTTCATATTAAGGCCCGTAGCCTGTATCTAGTGATTCAACTGTTTTCCAAGATTGTGAACTGATGGTCATTTGATTTCAGTGTTTCCAGTTCTTCCCTGTGTTCCCCTGTCGGGCTGGCGCAGAGCTCAGCAGAGGGCCATTCATTTTCAATTGGTGGGCACCTTTTTATATATTGGATTTGTAGTGTGCATTATAGTTGTAGTTACACAGACGTTTTATACCAATAGAGCAGAGAAAGTAGCTCACTTGGCTACCGTACAGCTCAGCTTCATTATAAACGAACACACGTAGACTAGTTTAACTGCTATCTCACTTACGGGAGAGAGGGGGGGTGGACACATTTGTGCAGAGTAGGGATGCAAGAAATACCCAAAAAATATAATCGAATCCAGCGAGGGCTTAGTGAAGCTATTAAAGTTGAGCTAGCTGTTCGGGATGAGCCGTCCAACCATGACAGTCTAATCAAACTTGCCATCAAACTCGACAATTGCCTGGAGAGAGAGGGTTAGACGCCCTGTAGACTACACTTCCAATCTTACTCCCCAGTCTCCCTCGAGAGCAACTCCCCCTGCTGAAGACTGCCATGTGTCAGCGAGTCCTTTTCCCCCCGCTGCTGAGGGGGAAAGTTGGGGCAGGCCTGTTTGTATCCATCTGAGCGTCAGCGTCGGATCAATGAGGGGGTGAGTCTTTATTTTGGACTGCCACTACATCACCGCATGCCCCCGTCGGCCAAAAGAGCAGGCTCACCAGTAGAAGTGGGCATTCTGGTGAGTCGCACTACTTCCTCATCCTCCCCTCGCCCACGTAAGCAGCTCGAATAATGAGTCCCTTCCTGTTTGTGCATTGTTAGATTCCGGAGCTGATGAAAGTTTCATAGACTCCAACCTTGTTACTCAAGGTTGGACCCCCCCCCCACGACATCATCTCTGATTGTGGACCTCAGTTAATCTCCCAAGTTTGGAAGGCCTTCTGTTGAGCCCTTGCGGCCTCGGTGAGTTTCTCGTCTGGCTACCATCCACAGACTAATGGGCAGACAGAGCGGGCCAACCAGGATCTGGGAGCAGCTCTCCGGGACGTCACCGGCAGGAATTCGTCCACCTGGAGCACCCTCCTGGCATGGATCGAATATGCGCACAACTCCCTGTCCAGCTGGGCCACAGGTATGTCGCCGTTTGAGTGTTGCCTGGGTTTCCAACCCCCCTGTTTCCACTTCAGGAGGTTGATGTCGTCGTCCCTTTGGTCCAGGCCCACCTTCACCGTAAGGTCTGGACGGATGCTCGTGCCGACTTGCTCCACTCCGCTGACCGCAACCACCACCTTGCGGACCGGCGTCGGACCGCCATCAGAACACTGCCCCAGTCTACCGGGCAAGTCAGAGTTTGGTTGTCCACTAAAGATCTCCCCCTCAAATCGGACTCCAAGAAACGATCTCCCTGTTTCATTGACGAGGTAGAGCATATCATCAATCCCTCGATGGTTAGATTAAGAGCGCCTGCCTCCCTCAGAGTTCATGCCGCCTTCCATGTCTCCCTCCTCAAGCCTGTCCCCACCAGCCCCACCCCACCCCGACAAGCCTGGAACGTTACCAGGTTACTTGTTTTTTTGTAGAAGAATTGTATAGTTACCACATTTTACAGAATTACAACACAGAAATTAAAATAATATTGCATGTCCTATGATTTGATATGATTTGTGTGAATGAATATATCATTTACACGTCTGTTTCAATAAAATAGAACTATTTTGTTTCTGAATTAATGGCTTTCATCAATAAAAGAAAGAAAGAATGAATGAATGGATTGATGAGTGGGTGAATGGGAGGATGGATGCATGGATTTATATAAAAATAGACACATGATTGGCTGCTTAAATAAATGGATGCTTATTGGCTTTTCAGTTTTCAGTTTAGCTTTTCAGTTTGGAGTAACATGAGATAACGACTGACTTTGACCTTTTGTTGTTGTTTGTCTAAAGTTACCCTTCTTATTGTTCTCAGATAGTGTTCTAGAGGTCCACTAGATGGAGACAAAGTATTTGCAGTGTGTGTGTCGAAATCATGGACTATAAAATAGAATGAAATCCATGTAAAAAATCCAGCAGTTAGAGGATACTGTTGTGTTTACGTTTGCTGTGTCATTTCCAACGTAGATAACGTGCCAATATATATTTACTCAACAAAACCAACATACAAAAGGAAAGTTAGGTCATATTACTTTCTTACTGTGGATTGTTTGTGTTCAGGTTTAAGTTGTCTGGCTGTGCTATACACATTGATAGGTCGACGGCACATCCACCACTGACTCTTTTATTCCTCCCTTTAACCATAAGCACATTTACCCTGTCCCTCTAAAACACATTTACCCTGTCCCTCTAAAACACATTTACCCTGTCCCTCTAAAACACATTTACCCTGTCCCTCTAAAACACATTTACCCTGTCCCTCTAAAACACATTTACCCTGTCCCTCTAAAACACATTTACCTGGTCCCTCTAAAACACATTTACCCTGTCCCTCTAAAACACATTTACCTGGTCCCTCTAAAACACATTTACCCTGTCCCTCTAAAACACATTTACCCTGTCCCTCTAAAACACACTTACCATGTCCCTCTAAAACACATTTACCCTGTCCCTCTAAAACACATTTACCCTGTCCCTCTAAAACACATTTACCATGTCCCTCTAAAACACATTACCCTGTCCCTCTAAAACACATTTACCCTGTCCCTCTAAAACACAGAAGCACAAAGCACAAAGCAACCCAAGTGATACGCACGTGAGGTATATGCACTTTGACCACTCATTTTAATGTGTTTGTTTTCTCTACATCCATGTACGTCTCTACGTACAACCTGCAGAGGACAGGGGGATCCTGGTTGTTCCGGTCCACACTACACAGGTAATGAGATGTGTGTGACTGTCATTAACAGAAACAAGGCTTATGAACACTGTTACTGCTGCCATGTGTTGCCATGTTGACCAAACAACATCCATGTGTGTTTCTCACCCTCTGACCCAAATCTACCTGGTGACTGGCCGGGCAACCCAGGCACCGCATGACAAAAATATCAGCCAAATTGAAATTTAATGTTATTAAATTCGGAATAAAACATCTCCAACATTAACTGAGCTCGAGCTGGATTCGACCGATGTTGAAGGATGTGGATAATAATCATACAGTAGTATAATATATAATATATAGTATAGTATATAGTATAATCAACAGAAAAATACATAAATAAATAAATAAATAAATATGAAAATAGAAATATACATCTTATTTACTTGTGATAGTGACTGCGTTATCTGCCTATTTATTAACACATTTGACACATTTATTAATTATATTCATTTTTTTTTTTTAACTATGTCCCTCGTGGTCCTCCATACTGTACTTCGAGGAATACTACGTATTGGTCCGTTACTGTTCATGTTACAAACCCTCGTCCCAGACGCTGCTTGCTCCAGTAATTAATACTTATTTAGATTTGATAAATTAGACATTTATTTGGTGTTGTTCTGTACAAAAGCTGTATCGGACGAGGAGCTATTTACACCGTGCTAAACACGGAGCACCGGGTCCCAACCGTTACGCTGGGTAATTTACACATGTAGCCAGTTAGCTTACGTTACGTTGACATTATTCAACGTTAATACTTTTTAGGTTGAAAATTGTCCGAACAATACTTAACTCAAAAATATTCGATATGGTATTTATTTAACGGACTGTTTCTCTGCCTTAATAGCCTACTCTGCATTGACATGACACTAGCAAAGTCGATACTTGATATATCTGGGTATCTGTTGGTCGTTTTTACATGTCATATATACATATATACATACATACATATATACATATATACATATTTACATATATACATACCAAGTGGAATGTACCTAACAAAATAACAAACAATCAATCAACATTTGTAATCTACAGTGTATGGTATGCAATGCTCAGCAATATAATCAACTAGGATTTTCGTTTATCAAAGCTTAAATAACTTAAAGTTTTGTATTAGTTTTAAAATAAACTATTGTGGTTCTCTAGTCTAGACCAATAACTATTTTAGTTAACTTGTACTGTTACTACATATATTGTTTACCATTTTAATTATAAAATGATATTCCAAAATGGCTGATATTTGGACATTGTGCTTATTATTAGGCCTAGAGGTTTGTGAAAAATTATCTTGTGAGAGGTACATTCCACAGTTTGCTTCATAGTTTGTATGGCAAGTGATATGACCTGGGCTGGGATGTAGTTAAATCTGCAGTGAGCATTGCTTCATTAGTGTAGCGTAAGTATAGATGTTATTATTGGGTTACACTTGAATTAATGCTTTGAACCAATACTTTTTTTTCTTTAATGTGACTATAGTCCTCTTGCTTTCTGTGCAACATTCCTTGAGGCTAATAGGAACTTGACCACCATGGAGCCAGGGCATTGCCAGGATGCAGAGGACAGTGTGTGGACAGTGCAACCGCCCGATGGTATCCTGCTTGGATACCATCGGGCATATCCTCACCCTCATCAGCAGCATGAACCCTCTGAAGTAGTGCATCCTCACGGTCTGAGCTTCAGGTCAGACATCATTAATACATCACTAATATTCTTTCTGATGTATTAGTTATTGTTTACATTTGCTTTTCTGTTGAATATTTTCACATCTTTTGCACTCAATTTTAGGATTCAGGCGATCAATTATATTTAAATGAGTCACAGTTTCATCAATTGCTTTAAAACTGTGTGGTGCAATATGTTGATACTGGACACGATGACACACATAGCTAACAGCGCAGTTGATTGAACAATTGCATGCAGATGGACAGAAAATCCCAAACAAAAATGTGTAGGGGAACAATTATTTCAACAAGCAAATGCTTTGTTTCAAAATTGCAAACAAATATAAACGTGTTTGTTGCCATTATGTTAACCATCCAGATGTATGGTAGAGGTCATTGCTGCACAACCTGCTTTGAACCAGGTTCTGTTCAAAACATCAGGATGATTGTGATTGTGATGTAATATATCTGGCTTCCTGTAACAGGCCCCTGGACTGTCAACCTGCTTTTTATCATCTCCTTAA
>OOFB01015185.1:4683-15594 GCA_900323305.1 Trachyrincus murrayi | reverse complement strand
AACAAAGATACCAGTTCAAAAGCAGTGACAGAGCAAGCAAAAGCTTAGAAAAGACACTCAATCAGGATAATAAAAAATAACACACTTATAACTACATTTATAGAGTCCATTCTGAGAGGTATTACCTACCTGGCAGAATGAGCTGCTCCACTTATAACTACATTTATTGAGTCCATTCTGATAGGTATTACCTACCTGACAGAATGAGCTGCTCCACTTATAACTACATTTATTGAGTCCATTCTGATAGGTATGTTGTGGATAACAACACTTTATCAAAAATAGGAGAGGTCAAGAAGCCGAAGTATTAAAGACTTTTATTATCACTTGAAACAAGCAATACAAAAGCCTGAGCTAGTTTGCAAAGAAGCTGCCCAACTAGATTCAGGATACATCTTTTATGCTCATTTCTGTGGACTACGCCCTTATATTTTAAACCAATCACAGGCATTGTATATATGTTTCAAACCAATCATGCATTGTAGGTATGTTCTAAACCACCCCTATTCAAAGGCCGACACCCCACTAATTATCTATCAACATGTGGTACCCAAGATCCATCCTTCTCCTTTACCCCATGGCTGTAGATAACCTTTGGCCTTTGTACATTCGTTGAACCTTAGTTTATTAGCTTGGTTGCTTATTTTGGTTTACTACCTTGGTTTACTTCCTTCCCAAATGGTGGCACAGGATATCCAACAAGAGACACACCACTCAGTGACTCTGTGTTTTTCCACACTTAGTATAGCATATGTTGCAATATGTTATAGTAAAATTCTTCCATAGGTATTACCTACCTGACAGAATGAGCTGCTCCACTTATAACTACATTTATTGAGTCCATTCTGATAGGTATTTCCTACCTGACAGAATGAGGTACTATTTTAATCCCATTTATAGGGGTTGTATGTATCTGACCTGAGTAGCTACAAAACATGTTTTTGTTAGAGTAGGTAATTACGAGTGAGAGGCTTTAGTTCATCAGACTAGTCTGACAGGATGAGCAGCGGTAGCTGTTTGTCAGCACATCGGCTGCACCAGTTTTGCGTAAGTTGAAACGTAGTCTAGTTACAACGTAAGTGTCAGTAATAGTGTACATATATTACTAAATCAAAACGGATTGCACCACACAAACTAGTTCTCATGTAGCGCATAGTAGTCACTACATATTTACACCTACCCCTAAGCAGGTGTAAATGGGGGCAGTTGGTGACAAATAATAAATGATAAAAAATAAATGATATAATTATGAGGAGGGTGGCTAGGACCGCGGCGCTAAGTGCGCACTGCGCAGAACCCAGCAGCGACAGACAGTAGTTTCTACACAAGATACTGTGCCGGTTTAATTTTCTAACTCGTGTTTTACAACACAAATCTATTTTATTTTTTGAGTACATGAGTACAACAAAACAGTCAATTTTGACTGTCATGCGAAGCGATGTCCTCTCCGGTCTTCTCAAGCACTTCCTTGTTTACGTCGTAGCTTGTTGCTGATTGGTTACAACCTGGTCGTCGTCGCTTCAACGCAATAGTTAGGACATTACTTAACGTATTGGTGGTGCAACCGAATTTAGTAAACTGCTAGTTTGAAACTAACTAGTGGTTAGTGTGCCCTGTGTTTTTCCACTATGTAGTCTATTTACCCTCCAAAGTCTAGATTGAATCCAAATAGGCTATCATTTAAAACAAATCCCATAATCTTTGAAACACTACGGTTATATACGGACTAAAAAAATGTAATATTGTCTTGCAAAGCCGTGTTTATTGTCATGTAAACAAAAGTGAACTTTGAACAGGAATTGTGAATAACAACGCAGTTTTGCAAGTAACAATTAGTAACCGATCCGATTTTCCAGTAGGTCTAGACACAGTACGTGTTACTGGTGTAACACACGCATATGTAGACTATAGTATACGAAGTAAATGTATCTTCTGTAAATACAATTCATCTGATATACCATTTACTACAAGTCATCAAAAATAGAATTCACGCAATACTGGCGTCCCAACCCTTGACCAAACGGTCTTTTCAGTAGTCTAGATGTAATACAAAAGAGCTTAAACACTCCGGTCAGTGGTCCTAGTCTCGTAAACAAACATTTGGACACAATTATTTTATAAACAGCCATGGTTATGTCATGACAAAAGATTTAAGGCTATTGATATTCATTTGTGGCGACAGTGCACTCACACCAAATTATTTGGCAGAATCGGCGCAAGTAATTTTGACAAATAAACAAAAAATATGTGGACAGATGTTTCAATGAAGCAGGAGAGACGGTTATAATGATTTAACCATTCAGACCGGTACAGTCCTGATTGTTAGGTACCAAGATTAAAGTACCACTCATTTGATTATCTTGAATTTTACATATGTTTAAGGTTCCCAAATGTATAGTCGTCATTGATATGCAATAATCTAACTAAATATAGAGTATCTTGGCATTGCTAGTTCAATCAGTTTTCTTGGTATTAAATGAATAGACAAAACAGTGCTCAGAATCCAGAGGGTTCGTTTTATTAAGCTTGATTACATTACAACTGCTGGACTAAAATACAGCACACATAAGGTGGTGATTTGGGCGATTGACTGATCAGGGAGAGAAGCATAAGGACACATAGTTCCTGGACCAACTACATATTGAATGAAGTGCAATCAGTGATCTGTAGTTACTATTTATGGCTTATAACCAAGAAGAGCAGCTAAAACATTGTGACTTGAACTGGTGTGCCAGTAGCAGGCACACCGACTATATTTGTTTAAAGATATAGAAGCAAGATGCAAACATAAATGTAGTATGGAATAGAACATCAGATGTCTAGCTGCTCTTCTTGCCCATGGTATGCTTGTCAAACAGGTACTCGGCCATGCCGTTCTGGGGAGCACCCATGCGGCGCAGGTTGGACACCCAGTCTGAAAGCTCCTTGATGGACTTCACCTGCTCATCCAGAAAGTGTGTCTCGATGAAGTCACACAGCTGTGAGAGGACAAAATTACAAAAATAGAAATGAAAGGGACGATATGTCAAATTAAAAGCTGTATTCAAAATCATTAATTAAATGTATTTTTTTAAGTTTTGCAGTACTACAGAAGAGCTTAGAAATACTTAAATAGACCAATTCAGTCAAATGAATTCCTGGCATCCTATGCCAACAGGTTCTAAATGCTGAGTGCGCAAAAAAAACACACACATTGGACTTTACCCTATGCAAAGAGACAGGCAAAGAGACCAAACACTAAATTATATTTATTTTGTTAAGACGAGGTGAACTTTGTGATCCAGATTATTCTTAAAAATAAAATGTAAACAGGACTGAGAAATACTCACGTGTGGGTCAGTGTGATCAGAGGCCACCTTGTGCATGTCCAGCAGTGACTGGTTCACACTTTTCTCCAGATTTAAAGCAGACTCAAGAGCCTCAACACCACTGGCCCACTCATCACGTTCCGGCTTCTACAGAAAAAACAAACATTGGCTCATGAGTCAAACCATACAGAAGCACACGCTCCCTCTTTGAGTGTTCAGTTTAACGTTTCACTCTTGCCTCGTAAAGATTGCATTTGCTGAGTGCTAAAGATTACAGAGTCCAGATATACACGCCCTGTTTATCTCTTTCACCTCATTTTCCCCCTTCCCTGACTTATTTCTTATTTATTTATCATGTAGACAACTGAAAGACCTAGTAACCAAGGTCAATTACAGATCAAACTTAGAAACATATAAGACATAAAAGGGGAAGGTGGAAATTCCCCAGTGTCATACCCTGACGTCTTGCAGGAAGATTCGGCCTCCCCTCTCATTCTGAAGTTTCAACAGTTTCTCAGCATGCTCACGCTCCTCATGGGACTGATCGTGGAAGAACTTGGCAAAGTTGTGCAATGCAACATCATCACGGTCAAAGTAGTACGACTGCAAAAAAACAAAACAAAAATGTAGTGTAGTTTTAGTAAAACAGTTAATGGTGATGCTTGAGGTTGCTAAACAATCTGGATGTTTGAGCCAATATTACACAGAAATTCTATACGTAAAGTGGAATTGGGTAAGACAAGTTGATTGTAATACATGGGCTAGAACCTAGGTGTTACCATAGACAGGTAGACGTAGGAGGCATACAGCTCCATGTTGATCTGCCTGTTGATGGCTGCCTCGCAGTCCTTGTGGAAATTCTGTCTCACTGCGGAACTCATTTTTCTGAAAGACAAACATTCAGTGTTAGCAGTGAAATAGGCCAGGGCCGACTATAAATAATTGCATGAATAATGATGATTATGTATCAAACGTGTAATCAGTATATCTACATTGAGGAAGTCACCTGATGTATCAGGTGACTTGTATCGGTCACAGCGACATATTCGGCCAACATATCAGCTAATATTATAATTGCGCAGATAACGGCTACGGTTTATGCAGTTCAGTTAGCTGACCACTGCCATACTATGCACGACGTATTGTTGATTAAAACATTACCATCATAACATTGTCAATCTTACCGTTATCGTTTCTTGTGGTGGAATGTGGAAAAGTAAGTTAGTTGGATTGTGGACCGTCTTGCTGTTGATAAGATTTTTGCGTTTGCGTGGTTAGCAAAATAGCTAGCGATGTAGGCTAACGATACTCGAATGACACCGGAGATCTTTTCAAAACAAGCGACTTTGCGGTTGATATTTAGTTGTTAATAGAAATCAGACTTAAGGAATTAGTCCAAAATTTGGGGTGATAGACAGCCGAAAAGTTGCCGTTCAAGCACTGTTGAAGCAGGTAACCTTCACTGTCCGTCGACGAGATGATTATGAAACGACGACGACGGCGGACGGAAGTTTAAAGACAACTGGAAAACACGACGTCATGAGGAGGCGTGGCTTCCATCGTCATTTCAAAGTAACAGTGTCCTGTCAAGAGCATTGTTTGATTGTTTAATTTAAGACATTTCATTGCTCAATCCGTGTCATGTTTCACTAAGAATGTGTTTGTTTTAGGGAAAAAACAACTAGGCGCCGTTTAGTGCAACTGGACATAGGCAGCACATAAAAGCAACAATACATACACCCCTAGCAGTTTTAGTTTGGTCTCATTTTGAGATAAACAAGCAGGGAACGACCATGGAGACGGCGTGTCTTCTGCTCATCTGAGTTCCGCCTCCCTCTTCTTCTTGAAGTGACGAATCGATTCGTCGTCGACCGTGATTCAGCATTATCGAAGATGTCCTAATAATGATACGCCACTTGCGTGAATATATGAAAGCGAACACCAGGGGCGCAATTGAGCGACTATCTCATGCGTCACGCATGGACCTTAAAAACGGAAAAGGTTGTATGGGAGTCAACTAAATTTAAAAAGTTTCGACTTCAATCTGAATCTCCATGAAATGTTCTTGTCGGGGTTTGTCTAATTTCAATAGATTTTTCCACATTAAGAAATGGGTACAACGGTGTACGTACAGAAATTAAGCCGACTGAAACAGACTATAATAGTAGGCCTTCCCATAGATACGAAAACAAGAGTGGCTCAGTCATGAGTTACTACCGCTGCTTTTTGCTCCTTTTTTTTGTTTAGGCCTACGTACATAGTCCAAAGTGATGTCTTACATTTGCTTGCTTTATATGACAACCAAAAAAACTAAAGTATTCACTTTAAAATGATCCATGAACTGCATTAGGTAATACCACAGATTCATGCAAATTGATCACCCAATGTCCATTTTACTCCCGAGTCATCTTAAGGCATGTTCTGTCAGAAGGCATTCCTTGCCCATATAGGCAGGGGGATCTGAGTTAGGTGTAAAACCATTCAAAATTTGGGCCCAAGCACTTCTACACCATAACTACTTTTAGACTGTAGTAATGCATTTAAATTGACACAGGGACAAGCACAGGGTATTTTATATACATTTTATTCATGTAAACTTGTTTAGTCAAACAAGCCGAATCCCATGTCATCATCAGACTCCTCGGATTCCTCTTTCTTCTCTTCCTTCTTCTCTTCAGCTGTAAAACAGTGACAATCAAGACATGTAACTACTGAAGCAGACCACTATGGATAGGACAGTCAAGCACAAAACGGTCTGTACCACGTGCAGCAAATTACCAGGTTTGCATTTCAGTTCAGCAGAGGCTCGACTGCATAATTTAAGCGCTGTTAAGTCATACTTTGACACATTCATTATTTGGCATCAATTAAATGACAGTGGTACTGTATTTCAGCAAGCATGTTTACATGCACTTCATAGATGTGATTACCAACACATGGTTATGGTTGTCGTTGCATGGATATAGCTGTGTTTGGACATAATTGTATGGATAGAATTATGTGTATAGACAGAATAGTGTATGGACAGAATAGTGTATGGACAGAATAGTGTATAGATAGAATTTTGTGTATGGTGTTTTCGGATCATGTCAATGTCTCCAGGTGCTCACCTGCAGGGGCTGCAGCTCCTCCAGAGCCAGGAGCAGCAGAGCTGGCTACTGCTGCTACGGCACCACCTGCTGGCATGCTGGCCAACTTGCCATTACCTACCAAGAGAGGTAGTGTCAGGTCAAATGAAGTAACACAACTTTAAGACAATAAGTCACAATATTCAAATATAAAAAAATAGCATCAAATTTAGCCGGCCATGTAAGCACAATGTTTAGACTTCAGAGAAAAAAGGCCTGCGTACTCACCTTGGGCAATGACCTCGTTGATGCTTTTGCCATTGAGCTCAGAGATTACCTGTTAGAAAGAAGATCGAATTAATTTGATAGGGATTTTATAACAGACAATGCACAATGTATTACATTTCACGACAATACCAGGGCTGGCCAAAAAGGCCTCAATATATTTACACCCATCTGAATAATGGAGACATCTGTTCTGTATAACTGTTATAATTAGAGAAACCCATAGTATGAAGATCTTTCTCCTTGACCAATGCTAATTTTCCATTAGCCCAGGTATAGCTACAACCCAACACATGCAAACCCGTGTTCAGAACACAGACCCAATTTGCATTCCAATTACTTAGGGCAGCATCAGGCTCTGACAAAGTTCTAGCAGTGTCAGAAATTTTGGCTCAGAATCTTAGTTACGATGTCTTCCTGGTGAATGACCAATAGAAGCATGGTAAGAAAGAACAGCAGACTACAATGGATGGAAAAAACATTTTAATGCAGCCCCATTGAACAAATTGTTCAATATGACAGACTAAATTCAACTGGTGCAGTCGATAAAACTAATGGTTTTATCATTTTGCCCTTCTCACAGTCTGAGATAATAATCATAAAAGATGGTCAAACTGTGTGTGGAAACCTTAAAGTGGAACTGAAACACACCACTCATCAGCTTAATTCCATCCTTAAATATAAATATATCAATAGCAGGATAAGTATTGAAAAAGTCCCCAAATAAAAATTTGATAGACTGACATTGACGGTATCTGGGTGAGTTGGTCTTGTAATTTTTCAATGTTATTTAGATGGTTGGGACATCATACCATAGTAAAGAGTGGACACACATGCGTACATTGACCATCACTTCTTATTTTGTTTCAGTTCCACTTTAACAGCATGTCCTGTATGTAAAATAGATTTGGTTGCAAGACCATAATATATGGATATTGTCAGACCTTCTGCATGCGGACGTCATCAGCTTCAATGCCAACGCTTTCCAAGATTTTCTTGATGTCCTTGGCTTGGGGAGCATCATTGCCAGACAGGGCAGCAAGCAGGTAAGCGGCAACGTAACGCATTCTGCATAAATAGAAATAGCAACAAGGTTACAAACTGGCCAATAATTGTAAATGGAGAAAATGTTCACAAATATGATGATGGTTATCAAATGTTAACATATTCCACGTCATGTATTTGACAGCCTGGACGACGCTTACGTCAAATTAAATGTATACTTTAGAGGTATGGCTAAACCATCACATATTAGGGGTGATGCTACTTTAATGACATACACACATTTAATAACCATGTGCTAAATGTGCTTCTGTGCACTAGCTAATGTTAGCATGCTAAAGCTAATTCTGCCATGGTTTAAAAACATCAAAATACATCGTTTCTTAAGAGATCACCCTACGGAGACGAATATTTAGGAATTATCGTGGATGAACAAACTATTCGAATATCCATATATGTATTTGTACATTGTTTAATTGTTCACTCACTTGTGCAGAAAAGGTAAACGCGTGTTCTCGATGAGATTCGCACAAACGGAAAGGAAGTTACGTGGTTGAAAGAAAACGGAAGAGGCATTCACTGATGATGCCATAGACCAAATCTCGCGGGAAAAACATTTCGAGTGAATTGGATAAACAGACAACTATAGTAAGGCACACGAGGATTTGTGCCTTTTATACAGTCTATGAGCTGTGCTTTATGGATCTGAAATTAAATGTATGGATCTGAAATTAAATATCGGTCCGTGAATGAAGGTGCCAATAAGGACGATAGTTTTGAGCGCTAAATAGCCATACTTTCATTTTAAATGCTTAAAAGAAAAAATAACTAAATAATATAAGTTAAAATGTATGGAATAAGAAACAATAGAGGGTAAAACCATATACTAACTAAATACATAAAACAAATATATACAGTAAAGACTCCAGCGTAGGTCAAAAGCCTGAGCACTGCTAACTGGAAATCTGGGCAACCCATGGTGTCTGTGAACACCTGACCGAAGATATGAATCGATTGATTGAGGATACAACCAATTGATTGATTGTATCCTTTATCAGTCATCTAGAGCATACAAAACCACACGTTATTTTTCCTATAGATTCATCTCATTTGATAATTTATTAATTTCTTGCCTCCTGGAGGTCCTGTCCATTTGTCTTTGGGATTGAGGCAGGGAGACACTGGTCTATCACCTCATGCCCCACAGTGCTCACTGACTCACACCTGGAGAAGCCAAACAGCAGTGTGAGGATAGTGTGATTTTCCCAGTGCTCTTAACACCATCTGACACCTCCCGATGGCAGAAGATATCTCATGTGGTGCAGGTCAGAACTTTATCACAAACCGCCTCACTGGCAAGCCACAGTATATGTCCATTTTTGCATCAGATGTGTTTTTGGGCAATACTGTCACACTCCTAGGAACCATTTCCCTTTTTCATGTCCACCCTCTACGCCCCACACTTCCTCTTTAACCCTTGATGGTGTCACTTACAGAAATTATTTAATGACTCATCCATTGTCAACGTGATGATGACAGATGCCAAGGAGGAGCACAGATTCCTGGTAGACTTAGTGTGAAGGCAACCACTAGCCTCCGAGGAAGGCCTCACAAACTTGGACCACAAGCCTCATGTGCACAAACAAATCTGTTTGTAGGATGTAGGGAATGATCAATGTGTTCCTAGAGAGCCGCTCTCATCCACTCCATAATGAGTAAGGGCTGATGAGGAGCCCTTAATCCCTCCACAGGGCACACCAGAGTGCCTCGGCCAAGTATTTACGCTGCCGGCCGTTGCTCTACACACGATTGTTGTACCACTTGTTATTTTTTATGTTGATCTTTTTATATCTTTATATACTCTATCAAGGACATATGTGCTGCTATTATAACATATATGCAATAGTATTATTTATGAGCACTATATATATATATATGTTTTAGGGCTTTCGGGCTTTTTATATGTTTTAGGGCTGTTTTAGGGTTTCAAGGCACGTAACCTTGTCAGAGTTGTAGCCATGAACATTATAACCCTGGAACCGGGTAAACAGCCAATAAACACTTATGAAAAACCTTAATACAAAACAGATTAAAACTAAAGAAAACTTATGAATACGATAATGACTAAACATTTTCAAACTTGTTACACACATCTTGTACCATAAAAGATGTTGCCTTTCATGTAACTAATTCTACTTAAATAACCATACTTATGTAAGGAGAAAGAACCCTAAAACCACCCTTAAAATGTGTTCAGTACGATTAAACTAGTCTCACAAATAACTGTAAATGTTTTATTTGTGCATTTCTGTATACCCTAAATGTTTTTGATATAGGTCTTCCAACTATTTATATTCGATTCTTCCTTTCTGCACTGTACCTCTTTCAATGTGCCATTCAAGTGTCTCCCTATCAGGGGTAAACAACCATCTTTCTCTAGACCGGATAGAAATGTAATTATCTCACCATTTTCCTCTGTATAGGTAATTTTCCGTGCCTTTTTCCACGTATTAAAATTCTTGTTTACGTTGATCCGTGCCTCCCTGACAATGACCAAATGAACAAAAGACAATCAGTCATTTTAGCATTTTATTTTGTGAAGCTTCCCATCTAATTGTTCTAAAAGTTACAATCTCCATATTATACAGTACATTCCAGTTTAATGTAACAGCTCATTGGACAACATGAATTAAGCACACAATACAGCCAACATGAAGTGGGAAATGAGTAGTACATTCCAAATATTATCAAA
This sequence comes from Trachyrincus murrayi, assembly GCA_900323305.1. Classification (NCBI taxonomy): domain Eukaryota; kingdom Metazoa; phylum Chordata; class Actinopteri; order Gadiformes; family Macrouridae; genus Trachyrincus; species Trachyrincus murrayi. Next base: position 5,179 of record OOFB01015185.1, on the reverse strand, counting down.
ACTTGTCAATTGCCATGTTTGGTCTTAGTACTCGAAAGGGGGGAAAGGTTCAATAGTGTATATATATATATATATATATATATATATATATATGTTTATTTTAAATTAATGGCTGATGTAGGGCAGTTAACCTTGTCAGAGTTCATGTAACCATAAAATCTGAACAGTGAGGCTTCTGATATGCAACCCTGTAAATCAACAGCCACTAAACTATACCAATAAAAACTAAAGAAAACAAGTTATAGAAAATACTCTGTTAAAATATAAACGCCAATGATACTTTTTCAGCAAAAGTTAAGCCTGATCCGTAACATTGAACGTGGTGTGGTATTACCACATTTCACAAATAGTTACAAGTTTAAACGTTTCTAAATTAACAGGTATATCATACATACAGTATCATAAAACTAGTTACACAACTTGTATGGCACAAGTTGTGTTGAAAGATACAACCAATTCTACTTAAACGCCCAATTAACTATGATATTATGAAATG
>OOFB01015179.1:4810-17889 GCA_900323305.1 Trachyrincus murrayi | reverse complement strand
CCCCCCCCCCCCCCCCCGCCCCACACACACCAAAACCAAAACCAAAAGAACTACATTACCCATCACCCACCACCAGTTTCCTGCTGATGTAATGACGATGTAACCCTGCCGCGGAGAGTTAAAGTGACTCCGGGGCTGGTTGATTTTTGCACAGAGAACTATGCAAACACCTGACCCTCCAATCTTAATCGTTGCTGCTGGGGTCAGAGTGTACCATTCTGAATTCACCCCCCCCCCCACCCCCAACTCTCCCACTTCCATAACCCCACCCACCGCTTCCCCTGTATACACCCCCCCAACCGCCCAGAGTAGTCCTTCAGGGTACAGCAGAGAGTCTCTGGATAAAGGACGAGAGTGCTGGGAAGCTGTACATCTCACCGGGCCGGACCGCCGATGTCTTATTTAGCTTTACTACGCGCACCATACTGCCACTGACACCCACATGGAGTCCATGCCGACGCCCGCATGGCGTTCCTCCCCCGTTCCTCATGGCTCCATCATTACGTTGCAATGTCTGATCGTCTTTGTCCCCCCAGGGCCAAGGAAGGGCCACAATCAATGCAAAGACTCTCACATTGTATACTTTAGTTTACAAAGTCGTCTGACGAAGATGGTGGCTTATATTGCACAGACAGACAGGCCGATGTGGACAGCTACATGGTACACACGTCACACAGGCACATGCTAAAGAGGTTGAGTGTGCCTTTAGAGAGTGCTTGCTGAAAACCAAAGATGAAATCAAGAGGTATATGACAATCTGGCTACCAAAACCTAGAAGGCATTGCCAGCTGTTTGGGCTGCTCTACGGGGCCCGTGAATGAAGGGGGCCATGGACATGTTCTACCTGTTGCACTTAAAACACACACACACACACACACACACACACACAACCACACATGCGCGTACATGCATACACACACACAAACACATTGCACACATTCAAACACACTTGTCCTAAGGGACATCCCTCACAGGACGAGTCTGTGTGAACGTGTGTGTGTGTGTGTGTGTGTGTGTGTGTGCATGCGGTCACATGGGCCCCAACACTGGTCCCCACACAGTATCTGTTCAGAGAGCCTCTTTTCCCGCCTCCCACTGCAGAAGCTGGAGAGCCTGTGAGGGACTTTTAGTTTCGCTCTAGTCGAAGCGTTTGAGAAGGAAAAAAAATCGGAGTAATAACTGTTACAGAAAAATAAAAACTTAAAAGGATAATATGGGTAAAATTGCGTGTTTTGAAATAAATTAACAAATAAACAATGTAAAACAACCGTGTGCCATGTCTGGTGACTGTGTGTTCTTTGAGGCTCCATGACAATATCCCTTCAAGCATCCATCTTATATTTATAGGATACATTATATATATATATATATATATATATATACACGTGGCCTAAGTATACATCCTTGAGCAAGATACCTAAACCTTACCAGCTCCTCTGGGATAAAAGTGCTGAATGAAAATAAAAGCATGTTCTTACTTCAGCAGTAAATAGAATGCTGTTATTGTACAATACATATTGTGTACATAAGTATACATATATTCAAAGAAGATTTTATAGCAAAAAAAAAACCATAGCCATTTTAGTTTTGTATATAACTGTATTTACATAGTTAACTGCTTAGAGGTGCTCCCCCAAGTTTAAATTGCACCATAATCTACAGTGTACACAATCATAGAAAATGACAATTTACAACATACAATATTCATTATATTCCAAAAGTAAATACAATACAATTAATAAAATCTCTATTAGTCACAGTTGGGTTCTCTGGGGCGCGCTGGAGGTAGTCCTCCCATCTCTGGGCGCCACTTTCAACTCGATGGCGTTGTCGTCTACGATGCGCCAGTCCCCCGGCAGCGGACCACCCCTGGGGTGTGTGGTCCCAGAGGTGATGACGTCCCCCTTCCCCGACGCCCGGGACGTGACGCGGGCGGAGCGGCGCCCAGAATCTATTCTCTTCACCTTTGACCTTGACTCCACCGGCCGGGGAGCGCTGATAGTGTGGACCTACATCATCGTGTCCGCAAAGTATATAAGTTGTATAAATGATTACCGTTGACACTTAAAGAGCAATGTAGAAATCACTGTTAGCGATTACTATGTAACACGTAATTACATGTAACATATGTAAATATAGATTTATTTGTTAAACTATATATTTAGCATACGTAAATAATTCTCTCTATGTAACTGTAAATAATGATATTATCTCCGTCTGTCGCTCTCGCTCCGTCTCACTCGCTCTCTCTCTACATTTATGACAGCGCTAATTAAAGACAGGTATATTCCGCGCCGCAATATATTATATACAGGTGTATATAATAATATTTATTTTATTTGTGAGTGGTGTGGTGTGCTGAAATATTTCTTTGATTTCTTCTTCATGTGGCTTTTCGTTTTGAGACTAGGCCTACAAGGCTAACTTAGACATTAGACTGACAGACATTGGTTTAATCTCAAGCTGTGTCTTGCATTTGGAAGATGTATCTATGTATTTATCAAGTCACATAGCAGTTACGATCAGAACCGTCATGCGATGTAGCCTATTAGGCCTACCAAGTTTAGTAGATATTCCCTAGACAGAACGGCTGTAGTGTTTTTCGTTTGAGGGGTTACACAACCTTTTTAATTACATAATTATATGAAAGAACGAATAATAACGAATCACGCAGTTAAGAACTCTACTCTACGTATGGCGATGTGTGTCCGACACAACAACACACACAATTAGCTTTAGTTGTATAGGCTATATTGTAACATTTGATAGACATATTCTTTTGAGGGACAAGTCAACGCTGGTATTATAATTATATTAACGAATGAATAATAACGAATCAAGCAGTTCTACTGTGCGCGTATGGCGATGTGTGCAACAACACACACTTATTGTATTGTATATATTTTGTTGCTATCATGACTGATTTCGGTCTGCGGATCGCAGACTGAAGATCGCACGGCTGTCCCCTCCTTTTTCCTGCGAGTCGTTTTTCTGGCGCCTGGGGCGTATCCATACATACTACACACTATAGTGTGTCTGCAGTGTCCTACCCTGTGCATGTCAGGGCCGCTGACAATTACACTGACGGCGAACGCGATCAGGGCAGGCAGTGCTGCGGTCCAGCCGGCCAGCAGAGCAGTCAGCCACACCAGTGGATCGGCGAAGGCGGTCTCAGAAACACCTACAGGAACATACAGAGCAGGTAGAGCCCCCACTCCCCCCCGCCCCCATTAGTGAGTGTTAAAATACATCTAGTACAGAGTTGGATATGAATGGGTAAGGATATGAATGAGACTGAATATCAAAGAATAGCAAGAGGAGGAGGATTGCATGAAGGCTACCGACGAAGAAGTAATCGGAGGGCGCTAGCTCAAATAACCGCGGCTGTTGGGTCAGCCTGGTCAGGAAGAAGAAGAAGGAGAAAGAGATACACAGGACGACGCCATTGAACAGCGTCCAGTGTCTGGTCAGGAGCACCATCTGAACAGACACACACACAAATAGAAATGGATATCATTCTTTTTTTAAAAGCACACCGAGACACAAAATAGGTTTCAGGTTCAAAAATGAGATGTCGACATGTCGGTTGTTTACTACAACCGACATGTCAGGTGACTCATGATCATAAATACGAGTACTCTAACAATAGTTGAGAGGAAGGGACTACATGCCGTTATTATTGTATTGTATCCTGTATTTAAAAAAATATGAACCCATCTTATGAACCCTCGTAGCTTCACATCCACAGATGAACGAGAGCAGTGCAGGCCACCTGACTGACCTCGGCGTCCACGCAGAAGATGGCCGCCATGCTGACGGTGACCGCCATGGTCTGGTAGTCCAGCGGCGAGTCGTAGAACACCCCGTAGGGTATGAAGAAGAACACGAGCGAGGTGAAGAAGGTCTGTGCCAGCATGGCCGCTATCGTCAGGGGGTTGAAGAGACGGTGCGACGGGCCGACCTTGTACAGCTCTGGACATTTAAGGCTTCCCTCTGCACTCACATCCTAACGTAGCAGTGAATAATTGGAATAATAATAAATACCACTACTACTACTACTAATTATAATTATAATAATAACATTTATATATGAGAAACACTTTTTGAGTATTGGCTGAAGCTATTGGCTATGACATAACACTGTTTCTACTTGAATCTGTACTACCATTATACATGCCCATTTGGCATCTATTGTACCCTAACCATCCCTGGAAGAGATCCCTCTTCTGTGTTCCTTCTCAAGGGTTCTTTCCCTTGGAAGTCGTTCCTTGCCCTTATGATTAAGGTTTAGGTTTAGGGGGTGTGGTATAGCGTGGGCCTGTGAAGCCCTTTGAGACAGTAACTGTGATTAAGGAACTTTATACAAAGGAAGTTGACTTCCCTCTCACCTGCTCGAAGAAGGCGAAGAACTGTATTGGGAATGAGGTGTACATAGCAGTGTACATGGCGATGAACCAGTTTTCATACATCGACTGCAGGAAAGGAACAGAACAGAGACCGTGATTATGGGATGTTTGGTTTGATGGATGAAATGCAACAGTGACTTTTGAGAGTCGTCGTGGATCGGGTCGCACCTGAGCACTGAAGCCATTGAAGAAACTAAACCATATGTTAACTAGTGCAAAGTTGCAGGTCTTGTGGACGAAGAAGAGCACGAACAAGGAAATGCGGCGGTACGACCAGCGGCCGTGGACCAATAGGAGACGCTGTAGGAATCTGAACTGGGCCAATGAGAAGTCGGCATTCTGCACCGCCTGGCCGCCCTCGACCCCTGCGATCCCCACGCCTATATGAGCAGCTGGTGGAGGAATATAGGGCTTTAAAAAAAATGTAAAGGTGCAAGCAAAGTAAACTCACAACTGAGATCCAAACTCTATTTCATATCAACCAATGAGCATCCTCCTCACTCTTGATCATGTTGACGTCGTTGGCACCGTCGCCAATGGCCATTGTGACGGAGCTGGAATGTTTCCTGATCAATTGGACGATGTCGGCCTTCTGTCCCGGGGTCACTCGACAACACAGCACAGACTGGCACTGTGCTGCAAGGCCCATTAGCTTGGCTCCCACGCCTGGCTCCTTGTCAAACTCTGCCTGGCACGGCAGACGGAGAAACAACAGAATTAGGCCACTGCTGATTTAAATGCTGATTCAAGCCACAGCTGCTACTAGAGTCTGCTTAAGAATTTGTAAAAGTGGGAGAAAAACACACTATTAATCACCAATGTGTACACAAAACGGAAGGAACTATAAAAAAATATAAAAAGCCTAACTTGTAAGTCGCTTTGAATAAAAGTGTCTGCTAAGAACAAATGTAAATGTAATTATATATATAAAATGCAAATATTACACATATAAAATAATGTCAAATATAGACATAAATAAATAAATGGATGTTAATAACATAATAATCAGGTAGAATCAGGTGCATCAATCTTGTGATGCACCTGGACACATCTTCAGTGTTATCCGGGGTGCATCAGGTGTTTGGGGTCTTACAACAGACACCCTCGCCCAGGCGACCCAGCTGGGATCGATGAAGTCCCAGCTTGTGTCCAGGTAGCACTACCTCACCCACGACTCTCCTCTCCTGGTCCACAGCCACCTTGAGGCAACTTCAGCTGCCTCTGTGACCATCTTTGTGGCCCTTCACTTGCTGTGATGCCCAGCATGCTGCAGGCCCTACAGAGGGACTGACCAGCGAACCCTCTGCTCCCTACTTCGATGGGCTCACACCTCGCTCGCCACCCGTTGGAGCGGCACTGCCCAACCGGCTCGGTGTACTTCGCTCTCTTCCTCTCGTTGGCTTCCTCGATGCGGTCTTCCCGAGGGACGGTGAGTTCCAAGAGGATGACCCGCTTTGAGGCGTCAGAGAGCAGCACTGTGTCCGGCCTCAATGTTGTGAAGCCGACATTTCCTGGGAACTTGAGTTGCTTCCCCAGGTCAACCTTCAGCTCCCAGTCTTGTGCTGTTGAGGGCAGGCCGGCGGAGGAGGTCTGGAAGCTGCTGTTGGCCTCTGACCAGCTCTGATGAAAGCCATGGTTTTCTTTGCTGGACGGATGCGTTTGCAGCGGTTGATTCTGCTGCATATGGTGTCGGCGATGACCTTGAGGACTTGCTCATGATGCCAACAGTATATATATATATATATATATATATAAAATAGTAATAATATATAGGCTAGTGGTTATATACATTTATTTATGGCTGAAACGTTTACCAGTTCTGGTCCAGAGATGACTAAAGCAGTCTTTGCCAGCTGGTTGTTGACACACCACACGTCTGCCTGGCTGGCCTTGTAGCCTGAGTCTGCAGAATGGAGGATCTCTCTACAGGGGTGAACATACAGAGATCAATGTGTGTGTGTGTTTGTGTGCGTGTGTGTGTGTTTATCATTGCCAACCTCAGCTCCTGGCCTTCCAGTAAGCTGGTATCAGGATCCAGCAGTTTTGAGAAGTATCCGATATTCACCGCAGTCTCTGAAAGGTGGAGCAGAGAGAAGGTGGAGCAGAGAGAAGGTGGTGTGGGAACGCGAGCGAGCGAAACAAGAAGACTTTGTTCGCTCAGACATGCGAGACCTCCTCTATATAAAGCACGGCAGACGAGAAAGCCGAGCTTTTTCTTTCACTGCAAACTCACAGTACCTGTCTTGTCCCCTGTGAGCACCCATATTTTGATGCCAGCCTTTCTTAGCATTTCAATGGTCTCAGGCACTCCTTCCTGGAGCCGGTCCTCTATCGCTGTCACTCCCAGTAACTACACACAGGGACGAAACAGGGCCTCCATGTTTAATACCAGCATACAAGACGGTCACAGACACTATAGGGATGAACGATATGGTAAAGAAAAACATATTGTGATTATTTTGACAGATATTGCAATCGCTATATGATTCACTATTAGTGGGAATGATCATTTTTGCATCACAATTTTCATTTTCATTTGTTGTCTGTACCAAACAAACATGTTTTCTTACATCTGGAGGAGAAATGTGTAGGCCAGGGCATCTCTGCAGCACTTTGTTTATAATGGTGTTATACATTTACATTTACACATTTTATTGGATATTGCACTTGGCCATATTACGATTTCGATAATATTTCGATTAATTGTTCAGCCCTAACGGACACCTTTGCTGAATAGGATGAATATTTTATTTGTATTTGTATGTATTTAGTCATTTAACAGACACATTGGATCAAAGTGTCTGTGGGGTTATGGATCTTTCCCAAGGATGCTGACAGCGGGCGGTCGAACCCAGTAACTTTTTGTTTGGGATCACAAGACCATCCAGCGGCCCTAATATTATAGATTTGCTTCAATCATTTTTTCAGAATGTTCATCCTGGTATTTCGTTTTTTGGAAAAATTAATGAAACACAGAAACAGCCTCAAAGCCTACCTTATTCACCTAGTGGCTAGTTGGGTGGATAAACCTTAGAGAATCTTTGGAAACAACTCAATACATTATTTTTAGTTCTTCTCTAGTTTAGTTTCCCCACCCAGGTAGCATTTAGAATGTATTTCCATTGAGTTGTCATGGTTTCCCCAAAGATTCTAGAAGGTTTACCCACCCAACTAACCAATATGGCCGCTGGGTGAATACGGTCTATGCTAATGCTAGATTGGGAGATAGTTCCTGGTGATTCCCAGATTGTAGAGTGAGTGCAGTGTGCGTGGTCATGGTTGGCAGCCCACCAGTAGGTCACGCTCCATGTCCTCGTAGAGGGTTTCCAGCAGCGAGTCCCGCTCACTGGGGACCATGGTCCCAGCCTGGGTCAGAGTTTTACCCCAGCCTTCCCACAATTCCTCAGGAACACACCGAACAGCCACACACAGAGTCCTCAGACAGGTCTGGGCAAACGACTGGGAAATAAATGATTTTATATTATGAAAATTGTATTTGATTTTTTGGATGAAAAGTCTGGCACCTTAATTGAGGCTGATAAGTCTTGCCAATGTATTGATTACGTTGGCCGATACTGTGGGAAACAACAGGTTTCTTCCTCGTTTAATTGTCAATAGTCAAATATAGTCATGACTTACTTACTTATGAGGACAGGTTGGTACAAGAGGATGCACTACATATCGACTTTAAATAATATGTCAGATCATAATCCCATAGATTCTCACTGCGTTTGTGTGTATAAAAGCCCCATTAGGCTCAGTTATAGGTCTGGCTAATGCTAATCCCATGGAAGACAGGGTAAATGTAGCATGGCTCACCTCTAGGGCTCTTTCACTGTTCTCCAGACAGGGACAGCCACTCATTAGCCTCTGCAGGATCACCATATCAGCTCCCTTACAGTAGAGCTTCAGACCTCCCCCGGGCTCCCGCACTGAAACACACACACACACACCATTTCAAAATTCCTCTAGTACACCAAGCCAGGAGAAACACATAGTCAAATTACCATTATCAATTCCTCCTCCTCTAGTACTCCAGAGGAGGGGGATACATGAAAAAAAACTGGTTAGTAAGCAAAACAAGGGGTCAAAGGTGAGATGAGATTCTCTTGAGGGCAGACCCAATCAGCAACACACAGAAAAGTACTTAACAGACTAATCCCTTTCAGAGATGTTGCTGTTATCCATTAGCATGACATCGGTGTGAGATTCACTCACCCAGTACGGACATACGTCTCCTCTGACTGGTGAACTCCAGCTGGGCCAGCAGCTGGTACTCCTTGGTGACGCCCAGCTCCAAGACAGTCAGGTTGTCCCGTCTCCTGGAGTGGAAGACCCAGCCCAGGTCCCGGGCTGCCCCCACCAGAGCCTCCTCGTCTGGGGATGAAGCCTTGTACACTAGGCCTTCTGGAAGAGAAGCAACATCTATGGTAAACGACACAACACATTGAATAAACATGGAGATGCATGCAAGACAAAACACACGGTTTCAGTTGAATGTTCAGGGGGTTCTGTTTCACCAGGTTTCAGTCACTCGCACGGACACACACACACTCACACACACACACACACACACACACACACACACACACCATAATACCAATCGCAATACCCTCACATACACAAACAATAACAAACAAACACACAGACAACACCTCATTTAACACGAGCACACCCGTGCAAACAGATGCGGTGTCATTTTGTTGCGAACACGTACCTTTGCTCTGCTCCGGCATGACAGAGTGACACAGAGCCAGGGCGGTGAAGAACTCCCTGCTGATTGGACACTGCTGGGCCTTCAGCCGCTGCACCAGCTCAGGGGCCGACATGAACAGCTGGCCGCTGGAAAATGGATTCCAGCTCAGGTCCATTTGCTAAGAACACATATGGAAAGTATATGGCGTGGTGAGGTGCAAATAGGCATTAGGTACCACAGTTGTTCAGTGAAATACTGAATATTTCCATGTTGTTGTGTTTGAGCTATGGCCAAGCAAAATGCTATTATTTTAGGCTGTGAAGAGGCAGGCCGTGTGAGGAGGAAGGGAGGACGTTTCTCTGGGTGGTGACTCGATGCATAACATGGATAACACATTGTATTCCATCAGGTTAGAATACATTATGGATGAAATGAAGAGAAAAAGAAGAAAATTACAATTCTGATCATTACCTGTGTTTCCTCAACAGAGATTGAGGCATCACCTGTAAAAACAAAATCGCAATTTAATCTACAAGTCTCAAACAGTGGATGGACTTAGAAACAGAGGATCAATGAATGTTGAGATGTTGAAAATGACTTCACTGACTTCATAACAGAGCATCAGAGTTTGCCTCAGCTTGTGGATTTAGCAAGTTTTTACAAGGCTCCAATCTAATATACATTCCTGATCATACAAATATGGGGTCTTAGAATGAGTCTTTGGGGGGTGGCTCCATCCTAAATGATTTAGCAGGGTGTGTTTTGTCATTACAATCCTGATATGGCATATATTTGCATAGATATATTTCTCAATATAGATAGTGTTACAAAAACCCAATATAGTTCCCTTCCTTTGAGCCAAAAAAGGAAAAAGGGTCAGAGGGCTAAGTGTAATTAGCATGCTAGCGAATCGCTACTACCGTAGATCCGGCCCGCAATGCAGCACTGCCTGAAGAGCAGGTGGTTCTGCGTCAGAGTCCCGGTTTTGTCACTCAGCAGGAGTCCCACCTGACCCAGTTGCTCGTTGAGCGAGGTGTTCCTGGCGTGGGCCGGGCTATCTTTCTTCTCCCAGCGCATCTCCAGGTCCCAGTTGATGAACAGGCTGTGCACCACATGGACCACATCGAACCTGGAGACCAAGAAAAACAGCAAAACAACCACATATTGAGTATTGTCTGACTCACAATACACAGGCAGATATATGGACCTACACGCAAGTATTGCGCATGTGTATTCATATATATCTGATATGTGTGTGTGTGAGTGAGTGAGTATACGGCAGGAGCGTACGTGATGTAGAGAGCCATGGGTATGAGAGGGTTGAGCACGATTACGTAGCTCCAGAAGGTGAGGAAGGCAGAGTAGACGGCGTCACCGTTCACCAGAGCAGACAGAGCAGGGATGTCCCGGGCCACCTGGCTCTCAAACACACCGTGACCGATAGCCATGAAGAGTGACAGCAGCAAGTCACACGCAAAGATCTGGAAATGCACAGCACACACATATATATACAAACATATGTGTATATATATACTGTATATACACATATGTATATATATATATATGTATATCAGGGTCAGAAATTAATGGGGACTCGGGGAGTTAACTTCTGTATTTTACTCTGTATGTGCAAAGCGGGTCTGGATTTTCTTTCCCATTGGAGTCATTGAATATCGGTCTGTCAACGTAGGAAAAATAAGGTATTTCCCATCGTTTGATCAAATTTCCCAGGAAATTATCAAAAATGCCCCCGAAATGTATGGCATGGGGGCAAAAAAAGTGAATTTCCTACCCTGATATACATATATATCTATATATACATATAGATATATATCATAATACCAATCATGTCCACTCACCCCGATCACCAACTTGTTCAGCAGTCTGTCCACGTGTGTTGACTTCACTCTCAGCTTGCCACAGTTCCTCAGGATCTTAGTGTCTGCACCTGGCAGCACAGTACAGCCAACACAACAGCATGAGGTCACCTTACTACGCCTGGGGGAGGAATAGGACACCCCGGATGCCCTTGAGCCAGGGAGTGAATTCCTCCAGAGAACTCCGAGAGGTTGTTCGTGTATGACCATGACCTCTGACCTCATGGTGCAGGGTGGGGGGGGGGGGGGGGGGGCACTCATTAGATAATTTCCTTATGGAAATCAATACATTTTGCAGCGATTTGGTGTAAATCCTTTCGAAGCTACTGAGAGACCCCACCACCCTCCCCTCAAAAGGATTTCTTCATTGGATTGTCTCCTGTTGGACTTGGTGTGCTAAACATCCATCATCTTGAGCAAAGTTGTAGCACTCACTTTAACCCTGGTGAATAACATGGCATCTTTGATGGTGATGAATAAAATAGCTAATTATGTATTATCTGTATGTCATGTCAGGTGTGGTGGAAATCCACCTAAAACATCATTTGTAACAGCAACTGCATTACAACATGGTGGTCACTTTATGGCACTTTATGGGCTGAGCATTATATCTACATAAGATTTAAGATCTCTACATAAACAATACTGGGGCCAGTGAGACTACCAGAGAATAGGCCTATAGGATAATATTATCTTCAGTTCTTAATTCTATTGTCAACCTTGGCCATGTTCAGTTCAAAACAGGCTGTGTCCGTGTGTGTGACCAGGGTTAGAGTTATAGGGCTGAACTGGGGGTCATACCAATACATACAGTAGTTTCTAATGAATGGTATAAAAGCCATCTCTGTATGTATTTGATCTATTGATCGGCTTTACCAGAACTGAAAGGGTCATCACGGTGGAATACATGACACTTCCCACAGATCCAGTAATATTGGATCAATGATCACTTAAAATGCACGACCACAGGATGTCTGTGGCCGGCCGATTAGGAACTTAGAACTGCCTTTAGACCACAGCGACGAGAACAGGTGGTGTCCGTAATTAGTTAATATAATTCATGGATGAAAATGAATAATCAGCCTTTTAAATCTGCTGTAGAAACAAGTAGAGGGTGAACAAGGACACATGCCTTGGCAATTGTCTGTGAAAATTAATTTCCTCTTTGAGGACAATAAATTGCTATCTATCTAATGTGCCCTAAAATGGTTCTAACTTTGCATATCCAGCCAGGTTCCCAGGTATTCAAGATTAACTGGGTTCACACACATTCCCTGGACACACCCCACTGCAGATCTATAGTATATATACATATATACTGTATATATATCTATATATATATACTGTATATCTACCCCTTTGTAATATGACCTCACCAAACTTATTTTCCACATGAAGTATGCTGATCGCTTATGGCATCATGGGCTGAAAGATTTGTAGTTTTTATGCAAATGTTGTTATTTGCATTAGAAAAACCCAAAAGGTCTGTCAGACCATCTTGGCGGTGCTAGTGTTAAACTCACCCTTTGTCTATTTCTCCATAACATTAGGCCTCATGGACCAGGTAGAACAAGGCATCAAGGTGAGTGGTACATTCTGCTACAACAACCAAATATGTTTAGAAAACATCTCTCTTTGCATCGCGATCTCACCGACCGTTTTCAATTCACGATTAGAAGAGAGATTCAAAGCGCTCGTGTAAACAGGGCCTATGTAGTCTCACAAATCTGGCAGACGAGCTCAAATCTGGGTGAACGGGGCATTTCACTTTCTTGCGCTTCAAATTTGTTTCGACCAATCATGTTGCTGGAGGCGGGGATCTGTAAGCGTGTAATTGGCGAACACAAACTCCAGCACTAGTAAACTGTAAAAAAGTGTCTGTAAAGGTTTCAAATCAACACTGTGTAGACTGGCCACTGTAGAAATACACTTATTAAAATCCCCTTCTGAATGCTTCATCCACTCGCGCAAATGATTTTCTCTTCGGTAGAATATCTCCGTAACGAAACAGGAAACAAGGCGTAACTCCGCCCCCTTGCATTTTCTGGTGTCCGGCCTGGGCTCTGAGCCGTCCCCCCCCCCCCCCCCCCCCCCCCCCCC
>OOFB01015177.1:6178-17930 GCA_900323305.1 Trachyrincus murrayi | reverse complement strand
CTCTCTCCCTCTCTCTCCCCAGGCGTGCTAGGGAGAAGGTTTAGTCGTGTGTGTTTGTATCAGTCACACACTGTGTTAACATGAATTTGTCCATTTTTGCGTATGTGTGTATGCGTACGTGTACATGTATATATGCACGTGTGTGTGTGTGTGTGTGTGTGTGTGTGTGTGCATGTGATATTTGTTTTTGTGGCATCAATGCCATCTGGCCTCAAAGTACAGAGGCCACATAGCGTGAAAGCAAATGTCACTGGTCAGAGGAGGCGGTGCCAAGCCATGAAGCATGACGTCAGGAGTCGCCCTCACAAACCCTAACCCTGCCGTCTATTCCTGCATCACCCTGGAGTCTATTTTTGGTCCACATTTCCGGTCACAATCTGATTTATTTTCATGTAATTTTACTCCTCCAAAAAACATCTGCGTATTGAGACAGATGGTCAACACTTTCATTTTGGACAGCACAGCAAATTAGTTAAAATCTGTAATTCAACAGAGGGCTTCATCCAAAGCGCCATACGCTGAATTCAGAAACAAGTAATTAAGGAGCCGATAGGGCTTAGGCATCTAGCTCACAGGTAGGCTGGAGGCATTGGGGATCGAACCAGGAACATGTAGCCACTATGCTAACCTGCCCCTGTTCTCAAAGAGCAGTAGATATTAAAGCAGACGATATAGGCCATACCTTTTGCAAATCAGGGAAATGTAATTCCATTGTTCAAGAAGATCCCTTCAGTCTCTGTCCCTCCATCAGCGTGATCCAGCATAACGGCACAAATGACGTGGCAAATGAGAGACATGGGGATCCCCCTTAAAACATCCTGGCTAATCTGCAGTCTGATGCAGTCCAGCACTCAGTGACTAATCTCTGTATTTTCTTTATTGTTGATTCGTCATATGAAAAGCTGCTTAAATATTAAGGCTAGAAAAAAACTTGCACACAGCTTAGGTTCAGCGAGGCTGAAGAAAAGGAGGATTTATCTTAGTTTGTTGCATTGGTTCTTTTGAAGGAAATAAAATTGCGTGAAAAAAAACCTTGTTTAGATACAGATAGCATCTGCTGTGCATCTCACCATTAGGGATCGTTTCAAAGAGATGACAGCCTTGTGAGTAAGTATAACCGATTCAACACTGGCCTTGCCAATGCCCAGTACGCTTTCCCTTGGCTTTAATTATCAGACCCTTAGAGAAGCATGGATCTGTGCTTCTCAAACATAATGTGATACTGCCAAGCTAGAGAGAAGTGTTGTGTTAGAATCGTGAGGTCTGGGTAATTTAATCATTCGGTGTGTAAGGACTGACCTTGTGAGTTTGTTATTATTCTCATATGGTTATATATAGAAGTAATAGCAGTTGTAGTAGAATTATCGTGATAGTCATAGTAGAAGTGGTAGTAGAAGCGGTAGTATTATTAGCATTATCATAGCAATATCTTGAATTATAGTATCCCGGTTTTAACTGAATATTTTCCTGCAGTCGATCATCTGTCGACCGGTATCTGTAAGAACAGAGCGCCCCACCCGGGTCCAACCCAATCCTATCTTCTAACTTCACTGATTGACAGGAACTCCTTTTACTTTTTACTTTTACTTTTACCTGACGCCAAAAAAAACAATAAACCAAAATAAACTCACTTTTCAGTCTAGCGGCACACCTGTCCATGACATCTAGTTTAATCATCATCATCATCAAGTACGTTATAGACCCTGAGATCTATTATTAATGTCCCAATATTACACAGCCAGGGTTCAGCAGCCGTGTTTGTTTCCCCACCATTGCAAACTGTCAAGTTGTAGAGGAATTAGCCCAGTGCTCTTGTGTTGCTTACGGGCACAAAACAAGCCAGGTCTCATCCTACAGTTTAGCCGTTCCCCTACACTGTGTATATAGGGATATGCCTGCATCTATCTATTATTACACCATTATCCCAAAAAGCACTGCCGGAGAAAAAACCCAGTCACGGTGTCATCAAACACAAACATCCTCCTCCCACACACACACACACACACACACACACACACACACACACACGTCAAACACACACACACACACACACACACGCCAATCACACATGTCAAACACACACACACACACACACAAACACACACACACACGTCAAACACACACACACAATCCCCTCCCCCTGCAGTACAGTATACACACCGCAGTAGCCTGCCATAGCTGCCTGTATGGACACTAACACATTATTTCTGTGTAAGAAAATAACCATGCACACACACACACACACACACACACACACACACACACACACATATACATATAATGTGCACACATGCACACACACACATGCATGTCTCCGCTGACACACGCCGGCGTTGTGTCGCTCACATGTGCGCGTGTGCGTAAGACAACAGGCAACACAATGCGGAGCCACAAAGCCCTGTTCTATTTTACACATCCGCAGGGGGTCAATAACTCATTAGAGAGCTGAGGTGAGGGGGGTGGAGGTGGAGGAGGGAGGGAGGGGATGAGGAGGAAGAGGAAGAGGAGGAGGAGGAAGAGGGAGGGGAGGAGGAGGAGGAAGAGGAGGAGGGAGGAGGAAGAGGAGAAGGAGGATGAGGAAGAGGAGGAGGAGGAGGGAGGGAGCGGGAGGAGAAGGGAGAGGCAGGGAGGGAGGTTGAGAGGCAGGAGGAGGAGGAAGGTAAGGAGGGAGGTAGGGAGGGAGCGGGAGGAGAAGGGAGAGGCAGGGAGGGAGGTGGAGAGGCAGGAGGAGGAGGAAGGTAAGGATGGAGGTAGGGAGGGAGGGAGTTGAGGGGAGGGGGGAGTGTTTTGCGGTGTAAGAGGGGATCTTTCACCTCAGGACATCGGCGTGTCATTGCGGCCGCAGGAGCGATGCGAGGCTCCATTAGGACTGCGTCATCATGCGTGGTGGCGGGGTGCTGGCGGAACCCGACGCCCGCCACTTAATGTGCTGGTTATGGCTCTCCATAACCCCTTTTATAATTAATGGCTGTGATTTCTGTCTTCTTTTACGCTGTCAGGTTTTTATTTATCGTTCTTTTATAGTCTATTAAGACCTGTACAACTCTGGCCGTTGCTGCGAGACATGTTCTCTACAGCCTCTCTCCCATGACCTCTGTGTGGTGCACTGTCTATCCATGTACCCCTGGACGTCTGGGGATCTGTGTATCGATCTACGTATCTATGTGACTATGTATCTGTGTATCTATGTATCTATGTATCTATGTATCTATGTATCTGTGTATCTATGTATCTATGTATCTATGTATCTATGTATCTGTGTATCTATGTATCTATGTAACTATGTATCTATGTATCTATGTGATCTATGTATCTATGTATCTATGTGACTATGTATCTATGTGACTATGTAATGTATCTATGTATCTATATCTATATCTCTATCTATTTCTATCTATCTATCTATCTATGTTTTTCTTACTTTCTTTCTTTCTTATGGCTGGACATTTCTTTGTGAGGAGGGCATGACATGTCTTCAGTAAAATGGCTTCTTCTGTTTAATCATCTCAATCATTAGACTCGACCGGGCCCTATATATAGAGTGGAAAAGCCATGTCGCACACAGGGGACTGCACTAAACATGTTACACTGGACAGACCGGCAGGACAAACACACTGCCAAATGATTGCATGCAAAACCAGCTGCTGGTGTTGTGTTTGGGGGGCAGGGTCTGTGTGTGTGCATGCTAGTACATGTGTGTGTTTATTTTGGTTGCCAATGCCATTATGTTACAACACAGCAGCGGACATAGAAACCGGTTTGCACAAATGTATCCCCATTACACAATCGAATCCCAGAGTCTGTCACGTCAATCCAATGCATGTTCTTAATGTTAGCCATGGGGTAGGACATGACCCTACTTAGACTGTCTGCTGGCTGACTAGGATCCACATTATGCCACTATACTGAAAATGGGTTGGATTGCATTTTTAAATCAATGGGCAAACTCCCAATAAATGAATACCTCAATATCAGCAGGACAAATGAGCTCTGGGATTCTGAGCCTTGAGTACAGAAAACAGATAAAAAAGATTGAATGCACAGGTATATTGAAATAATTTGCATATCTCTGGGTCAACTCTAAAGACCTTGGGGCTTCTGAGAAGGGACGTTAGGTCTACATTACTTTCCGGGATGATGACATTCTGAGCTTGTGGCCGCTTCCACAGTTTTACACTCAGCTGGGATTTCGTAATGTTTAGAATTAAAAATGATCTATTACAGATAAATAATTATATAAAGTAATTATAGATAATTACAGAGAGACAAGCTGTAGGTTTTGTACTATTTCAATTCATGGCTAATGATGCCCATAAATGTGCCCCTCGTTGGATCCCTCCCATTGGATAGCCTACAATCAGCACTTCTGACTTCCGCAAATATTGAGTATAATGTATGATCATTGGTAAACTACAACTGGTAAACACTGCTATATTAAACATTACGCAGTTGGCAGGTTAGTAAACAGTGGCACAGGGGAGAAATTGAAAGCTCAGGAGATTTCCAAGGCACTGAAATTGACGGAACCTTTGGCAAATTGACGACAAAATACTATCAAGCTCGAGGGAGTTTATTTTAATAGATGCGTAATATAATAGTAATAGAGTAGTAATAGAGTAGTAATATAGTAGTAATACCAGAGTCGGCCTGTGCTGCAACACGGTGTGTGCACGCGCTAACGCAGCTGTCTTGAATCCGCGCACGGAGCCGACGTCATTACAAGCTCTCTCGCGCCGACTGGAGAAGCAGCTTCTGGAACACGAGACAGTCGTTCTGTTATTCTGGAGTCAGTCAGAGCAGCTTAACAGTCTGACCTTTAGGCTATGGCAGACGTATTCAAACTAAGTGCTATTCCAGAAGCGGTGATTAGGGCTATACTTTCTCATCGTTGTTTTTTTCTCTAGCTAGGAAATGTATATTGGTTAAAAATGTATACTGTTTTTTGAAATTCTGAAGAAAACTAAAAATTCTTCACAGGCAAAGAAACGATAACAACCCTAGAGGTAGCACAGTCTTGTGTTATAATATTAAAGCCTCTTATGATTGATTTGACATGGTATTCCAAGCATATAGCCTAACTATCTGGAATGAATCAAAGCGTAGGCTATGAGCATTTAACAAATCTAGCTTCCGCAGAAAAAAACCCGTTTGAAGATGCCGCCTCCTGGCTACAGTTGGGCATTGATGGGTTAGCCCCCTCACTGGACCGTTAGGAGGGATTTCTGAGTACAGAAGACCACTCATCTCTCACTGCATATTATTTCCCCTCCTCTTCGCAGTCGGTTCCTAGGGGGGTGGTCTTGCAGTCGACGAGTGAAGCAGAGTTTATTGAGGAGTAGCTGCATCGGAGGAAAAACGATTGCAAGGCTACACCAGCTGGCGATCGGTTCCCTTGCAGATGGCGTGAATGAACAAAAACTGCTTGGACTAATGTCAACTCACCGAGGAACTAATTGTTTAACTTGTTGATGCGACGATATGCTGTGGTTTGCTCGTATCGCCGGGCTGCAGTAAAAAATATATGGGCGGCGGATTTCAATTATTTCTAAACATATAGGTTCCTCATTGAACACACCGCAAAAACCGTTGAAAATTTCCCGTCTTTAAGGTAGGTGGCTCAGCACTTAGATTTGGGTTAAAGAAAAAAACGCTATGGGTTTTCGATAGGTTGTCTACTTTATGTTATCGTTTTGCCGCAGAAAACTAAACAGTCACACTGGACGTTGAAGGCACTAGAGTTAAACCTGCTACCACTGCTATGCGCAACGTCTCTTTAACTAAATGGATGTATCTGTGCTACAGCAGTTTGAACAGAGGAAGCCATGCAGCATCGCGCACGTTATCTGCTTTAAGCCTAATATCTGCCTTTCTTTCTGCAGATGCGATTCATCTCCGAGCCATAGCACTGTGATATCCGAGCAGGGTTGTTGTGAGCACTAGGTCAGCATGGCAGCAGGTGTAGCGGCATGGCTTCCATTTGCCCGCGCGGCGGCCATAGGATGGATGCCCGTGGCGAGCGCGCCGATGCCGATCCCCCCGAAGGACAAGAGGAAATCACCAGATGGACTTATCATACTCAACGTGAGCGGGACAAAGTTTCAAACGTGGAAAAATACATTGGAACGGTACCCGGACACTCTGCTGGGCAGCACGGAGAGGGACTTCTTTTTCCACGAGGAAACAAACGAATACTTTTTTGATCGTGACCCTGATATTTTTAGGCATATTCTTAACTTCTACCGCACGGGGAAATTACATTATCCGCGTCAAGAATGCATTTCTGCATACGACGAGGAGTTGGCATTTTTTGGCATAATACCCGAGATAATTGGGGACTGCTGTTACGAGGAGTACAAGGACCGGAGGCGCGAAAACGCGGAGAGACTTCAAGATGACGAAGAGATGGACATAAGTAACGAATCCGCTCCCGTAAACCTGACCCCGCGGGAGTACCTTTGGCGGGCTTTTGAAAACCCCCACACGAGCACAATGGCCCTGGTCTTTTACTACGTCACGGGCTTCTTTATTGCCATATCGGTTATGGCCAACGTGGTGGAGACGGTCCCGTGCGGGGTTCAGCCTAACCGCTCCAAGGAGCTCTCGTGCGGCGACCGTTACGCGTTGGCCTTTTTCTGTTTGGACACGGCGTGCGTTATGATATTCACCTTTGAATATCTCCTGCGTTTAATAGCAGCGCCCTGCCGCTTCAAGTTCATGAAAAGTGTGATGAGCGTCATCGACGTGGTCGCCATCATGCCTTACTACATCGGACTGGTCATGACGGACAATGACCAGGTCAGCGGGGCTTTCGTCACCCTCAGAGTCTTTCGAGTATTTCGGATTTTCAAATTCTCCCGCCACTCTGCGGGGTTGCGCATCCTGGGGTACACACTGAAGAGCTGCGCCTCGGAGCTCGGTTTCCTGCTCTTCTCCCTCACCATGGCCATCATTATCTTTGCAACGGTCATGTTTTACGCAGAGAAAGGCTCCACCGCCAGCAAGTTCACCAGTATCCCCGCCGCGTTCTGGTACACCATTGTCACCATGACAACACTCGGGTAAGGTGTCTGCAGGCTGTTTTGCACCAATCATTGTGTATGTACACACTAATCATTCTCAATGATCGTTTAGCCCAGGAGGGTATACCCAGCTTCTATGAGGTAAACGGCTACGCTACACACATGATTGTGCTATCTTAGTACATTAATATGCTTTTCACTCCACGGTATAGAGAACATAGACTGTATACAATAGGTGGAGCCAATAGGCCCACATATTGGCCATGTAAGCCATGTGGCCAAAACCATGTAAGTAGTTTCAATCATTAACTAAATGGCGGGTTGAGACGGGGGAGCCTGTTATTTTCCCCTTTACACAGGGTGTAAATATTTAAATGTGATTTCATGCTAATGAAATTAGCCCGCGCCCGTGCTGATGCCGCATGAAATAATTAATCGCGGTTAAGAAGATTATTCTCAATGAATATATTGATGAGTGCACCCAGGCGTTCCGCCGCGCGCCAGGGTTATCGTTCACCCGCTCTGCGGTGGGCGCTTTCCGAGGTGCTGAAAAGTTCCGTCAGCGAGCCGACCGGCCGCTATCTGTCTCCTCGTTAAACTGTCACCATGCACGACAGAGTGGCCGCTGGCTTAATGAAGCGAGAGTGTAAGTCATGGAGTCCCCATTTCTGTAGTATAACAATATCCCATATGGCTTCTTTGATCATAGCTTAATTGAGGGGTTGCAGGCTACTTAACATTTATTCTGAAATGTGGTTTTGTTGAATAAGGTTATCTTTTTGGTGTTTTTATGTTAAATCATGTCATTTGTAAGACAAAGCATATATCCTGTAGCTTTCGTGTTTTTTTGTTTTTTGCTTGTGAGTGAGTGAGTGAAAATAGGAAAAGAGAGAGAGAGCAGGGAGAGGTGACAGAGTGAGGTATAGAAAAGGCTAACAGAGCTCAGTGCAGTTAGTTGGTAGAATTGTTGCTAAACAAGTAGAGCACAATATTTCCTGCTTGGGTGTTGGGGTGTTTGTTAGGTCTGCCTCTCATATTGCTCTTTGATGCACATTCACAGGCAGCTGGTTACCATCCACCCATCATGGGTTTTTCTCCTAAAAAAACGTCCATCTGTCCCTTTTTATTGGCTTTTCATCTATAATTATTACATGATAAAAATCCTCCTCTGCCATTATTTTGTCCAACAGAAAACATTATTATGGCATGTCATGATGCTGTCTATTTAGTAAAAGAGCCATTTTGGTGGTGTGGTGTGGTATTTGGTGGTATAGGATACTTCTCTTTCTTTTTTCAAACACAATGTCACGAGTTCATTTTTCATCACCTGATGTCCAAAATGGTTTACTATTCCCCGAATCCAAAATTCTCATTTAGTAGATGTCTATATAGGGTGCTAAATCGTATACTAAATGAACATTAAATTCAAACAGGACTTGACAAAGCATTCCAGTTAATTTCAACCTCTAGTGAGCATGGCTGTTTACTAGATATAACTGGGTGTCATGGGATATTTTTATTGCCCTTAAATGTATTCAGACACAGAAAATGCCCTGGTCTTCATCATCATCATCATCATCATCATCATCATCATCATCTTCTTCTTCTTCTTCTCCCATTGGATTTTAATACTACTCTTAGTCTCTTTTAATCGTAGCAACCCACACTTTATTTCATTGGTGGAACGCCACTGACTTTGTAGGCTTCTAAAGGCATAAGGGGCCTCTCTTATTCAACACTAGTAGAACTATTACTCACAGTAAATGACAACAGGGGAGTGTGAGTAAGCTATCCCCCCGTTCACTCTACTTGTATCCTAAATGTAATGTCATTGGCAAGCTACTCTGCACAGACTCAGATCCCAAAATAGAAGAGGAATTGTGGAATTAGACACAACACTGCATGTTTTATCTTTCCAGTAGATATCTCTGTATTCATCCCAAAATATCCTTTGTCATTGCTAAAGCTTGGATTTGCATGTGATGTTGTATTGCTTGAGAATCACACAGAAATGTCTTCAGTAATGGGGACACATTCCATTGTAAACCTGGCAGACATCTGCAGCCTTAAAGGCTATGTCCAGCGGGGACTGCAGAAACCATTACAGGACAAAATCTTGATCCATCAATGCCTCTAGGTGTGCGTGTGAGTGTGTGTGTGTGTGTGTGTGTGTGTGTGTCTGTGTTCATGTGTGCATGTGTCTGTGCTCTTCTCTCAAACAACCTATACCCATGGTGAAATATTAATTGTCATTGTCGCAATGCTTGAAATGAGGAAAATGTGTTATGGTACTTTCCTTCGGTAACCTTCAAGTGCTGCTTATCTGGTGCTAGCGGTGGGGGTTTTGAGGGATGGTTTCAAAGCACAGCATGCAGACAAATTGATCCAAGTCATGTAAAGTGTTATTTAGGCTGGATATGAATGGCGGTGTCTTTTACAAATGCCAGCCAATAAGCTGTTAAGAGGGAGCGAGCTACGACGGCCAGGGGTACTCCCCACAGGAACCTTTATTCAAAAGCCTTTCCAAACATTTTATTTCATTATGATAGCCTCTGACATTTTGTCCCTGCATGCCATCATGACTCTTTTCCATAACATATACTTTCAATTTCCCCCATCCCCCCCCGACCCTCTCCTGCTCACACTCGGTGGAAGACGTGAAGACGGTGGCGTTTGTTCTCCTCCACCGTTGATGGTCCATTGATCGTGCTTAAGCAGACGTGCAGACATTGGGGCTGGGGGGTGAGGGGGAGCAGAGGCCCCTGTTCAGAGACACTTGGCAGGCAGCCTGAACGAGAGGGGAGGGTGCATGGGGGACCAGTGGGGGGAATCAATAGCAGTGTGCAGCTGCGTGTCATGCCTGGGTTTGCCTACACGGCAAACCGTTCCCAAATGCAGGCGGAGACCCACTTATGCCTCTCTATTTATTGAGCCTAATCTCTGCAGATGCTCTGGAATGCTCACTGACGTAGCCCTATGTTACGCCCCCACCCCCACCTGAGGTTTAGACTATTTTACAAAGCAGAAAAAACGGTGGTTGATCGTGTGTGAGAACGCGGGAGCCCCTCTCTAGATTGGGCTCGCGTTGTGCGTGTCGTCTCGGGGAATTCTGCACCAAGTTCTGGGTGCAGTATTTCGCAGACTTGATTTAATGGGATCAATAGTTTTATTTTATGGCCGGCCATTTATTACACTATCTAGATCGCAGTGCACTTCATTAGGGCCGGAATCAAATGGTGCTGTGTTCGCTTGCTCCTGCCTTCCTCAGATGATCCACACTGTCAGGGTGAATTAGTTGCAGAGGGAGGTTTTTTTTTTCCTTTTTGTGTGTTAGATCTCTTAAGTGATTTAAGGTGTAATGGAGTGCACTTGCCAAGAGCAGCTGTGAAAACAATAGAAGTCAAGCGCAAACCCCACAGGGGGACGAGGAGTGGGCAGTGACAGCACCGCTGGGCCCTGGATGTACACAGCCTACCCAAGACGCACACATTTAATCTGATACACATCATAGGGTTTGTACACACGCATGCACACACGCGCACACATACATGCACACAGGCATATGCACACACACACACACACACACACAGTCGGTTTTGCTTGTCATACAAGCCATGTCCTCAATATTCATATCTCCAGTCTCCAAATACTATGGAGGTGTGTGTGTGTGTGTGTGCGTGTGTGCTTACTCCAGTAAATTCACTACAACACACATTGTCCTTTTGTTTCACTAATTAGTATACATAATTTTGTTACTGGGACAGACGCACAATTTATGACGGTGCAGTTTGTCTGCCCCTCGGCCCCACCCACTGAATACGACTTCAAAGGGGGGCCTGACAGGGGGAGCCCTATAAAAGCAGCATGCAGGGATTTATGAGACAGAAGAGGCAAGGTTAACAGACACGAGGGTCAATGAAGACCCATAAACCACCGCTGTTGCACCATTATCAGGTTTGCCAGTTTTGCCACCACCACCGCAGACCCCCTACATAATCAAACGGCTGTGACATCACGAAGCAGTGTACTTCATGGTGAGATGTGGTGCAGGGGAGAAGCCGTTTGATGTCCAAACTCTGCAATGCATGTCTAATGTAATTGAAATATACTCAACCACTCTTCAAGCCACCCCTCTCTGGTTTTTTCCCTCACTGTATCTGTTTCTAAGAGATAACAAATGGTTTTGTGGTGATGATGTAGAATTTCACGTGGTTGGATAACTCCCCCCACTCCCCCAGAGTCCCCCATGGCAGGCAACGCTGAGACCATTCCCGCTCTTTATTTTACAGAAACGTATGACACCATTAGGGAGGAAAGTGATGCATGATGGGTTTTCACTATTGCACTTAAAAAAATAAATAATGCGTCGTGCAACACATTTCACACATGTGGCATATATATAACGCGTGTTTCTCGCGGACAAGGTGTTTCACATTATATACACACTATATAATGTGCTGTTGCTGTAATGACTCACGTGAGCAGGGGTCCTGGAGTGGCTGATGTCATGTGTACTGTGTAGGCTGCCATGGAGCCTGCAGCGAGCTAGCTAACCACGGCGTGCTAGCTAGGTGCTGCATGTGTGTGTGTGTGTGTGTGTGTGTGTGTGTGTGTGTGTGTGTGTGTGTGTGTGGAGTGCAGGGTAAGTGATGCTAATGCAGGGAACTGTATAATGACACTGTGGAGACAGGTGACTTCATTAGAGGGCCTTGTTGTTGCCAATGAAATGTGTG
>OOFB01015173.1:0-11598 GCA_900323305.1 Trachyrincus murrayi | reverse complement strand
GGGAGGGGGTTTTAATAGGATTTGGTGCCGTCGGGATAACAGGACCAGGGGCGCAGGCCTGCCGGCTGAGAGCGACACGCATGCAGGGGACGAGCGATGAAAGTGCGATGTAAACACGGGGGAACTGTTGACGCTTCGTGGCCCGTCATGGGTCTCCGTGGCCCGGTGTGTTGTTCTATTAACGGCCCTGTGGGTGATTAACCATCGGCTGTCTCGCTGCTGGCTCTAGCCTAATCATTCGTAGCCTACTTGTGCCAAATAATAACTGATTATAATGATTTTAGTCAATTATACATAGGCTGAAGTATACGGAATCTCAACTTCTGTAGCCTATATATATATTTTTTTTAATTTATTTTTTCTCTTTCTAATGTATTGGTTGAAGATGTTGTTTGGCGACCGTTCTCAGGCCAGGTAAACTCGTGCTTGTAGGTGTTCAGACAACCGGCGTCCAACGAGGAGGAGGGGAACAGTTCAACTTGGGGATTAGGGATTAGTTTTGCTGGAGGATTAGGCTGTGTGTGGTGGTGGGGGTGGTGGGGGCATGGGGGTTAAACATGGATGGCGGCACTAGCACGAACGCCCAATCACTATCGGCGACAAACCGAAGACGGTAGGCGGACGAAGCAGAAAAAAAAAAATCAATAGGAAACCAGGAGGGCAAGGGGATCTTGAAAGAAGCAGCTGCTCCTGTCTGCTGGAGTGGGCGCTCATTCCCTCTACCGCTCTCTCTCTCTCTGTGTGTCTCTCTCTCTCTCTCTCTCTCTCTCTCTCTCTCTCTCTCTCTCTCTCTCTCTCTCTCTCTCTGTCTCTCGCTCTCGCTCTCTCTCTCTGTGTCTCTCTCTCTTTATCTCAATAAGAACTACATGAGAAATTAGGAATGCAGCATCTGGGATCGTTAAACAGTTGTTATGAGACACCAAATGGCCTATAATTCCCATATAAATGCCGTTGTGTTAGAAAAGCCTTGTTCTAACAAGTGAGTGGACAGCTCCAGGTGCTGAAAATGTGGACGTGGTCGTAAATGTATAGCCTGGGCTTTTACTGACGTATCAGAGCCTTGACAACGGCTAATGTGGCGCACGCAACCCTATGGTTATAACCAGTGACACAGGTTAAAGTTTTATAAAATATAGTAATCAGTTCCTAAACAATGGGCTTTTTAAATAATTTTTTTATATCTTTTAATTTTTTTTTTTCAAAATGCCGTCTGATCGACTACACTTTAAAATGGGCAATATAATATATACAAAAATAGTCACTTCACAGTTGCCCAATTTTTACAATACGGATTACATTTTGGAAATGAAGGTTGTTACAGTAGTTCTATAGGCCTATCATAGTCTTCTACATCACAATCCACGTCGAGTCAGCAATATAATTGCAATTCCCATCATAGTAACAAAAGCCGTATCAAACGCAATTATATTGGTCCAATCTAAAAAGCCGCATCCTGCGCTATCCATCTCTGCCGGGACTCGAACCCGGAGCCTCTGGATTAGAAGTCCAGCGCGCTATTCCATTGCGCCACAGAGACTGAGCCATCGATATTCACGAAAAGTGGGTTTATATTCCCCTCCCATCTCTGTGCTACATCCACAGCATCCCGCAGCATCAGCACCACTGTGTTCTTGGCGATATTTTGACAGCCGGTAGGGGGTGCTGTAAGCGCATCAGCATTTACTCACGAAAATGACGACAGTGCTGTTCATGACTTCAGAAATCGCGACATAAATAGACAAAGGGTTTAGATAATCAGTTAAAATGCCCTCGTTTTCACAATGAGTAATTCCAGCGTGTCTTCCACTTTTTGTTGCGACACTTGATGCGACAAACTTCATGAAAATGAAGTACAGTAGGGCCTCCTAGGCCTATCCAACCTCCACAATGTAGTGGAGCCACTCACAATCCAGTGAAATGTTCTCTAGTTTTCACTTGGTGTTAGGTCATCCATATATATGAAAAGGCTCAGATGAAATTCTAACTGACAGGCAGTTTACCTCTGGGCCACTATAGCTGCACGGCGATTGTCTAACAAGCTAATTCAGCGTGGTATTCTCTTCACCAAACAAGACGATACAATTTGACGGTTCTTCTTTGTGAACGTTATTGATCATAACAGACACATTTTGATATTGATTCTGTAGAAACACAACGCTTGCTGCTGCTGGCTCTTCTTGGAACATATTCGTCTTGCCCCCCTACCCACCATGAATTACGTTTGCAATTCTGAAAACACAAGGATTGGACGTAACATCACAGCCTGCATGTATTCAGAGCCACCGCCGTAGGCCACAAAAACAGCTCAGGTGTGATGCGGAGCGCCGCTGTGGCTCGATCCGAGGCAAGGCAGCGGTGAGGAGGAATCCCACGGTCACATGCGCTAGCTTCCCTCCGTTTCAGCCCTTCACTCGCTCTCCTTCCCGCTGTTACAAACATTAACTATGCGGGCTGCTAAGAGAAACTATGAATGGCCGCCCGGCTGCAAAGTAGATTACAGGCACAGTGGACTTGAGCTGGGAGTGATTAATGAATCGACGTCACCCCTCCATTAGATAAACTACATTAAGGAGAAACATGTAGGTCACGTCTAATTTTGGCCACGGCTGTTAATGCGCTACAAAACAAAATAAAACTAGGTCTCATTTGCATGCACTTTGAACCTCAGTGCCTCACTTCCACTGGTTATTATTTACCGGTTTTTATTTTCATTTTTTTTAAATCCCATGCGGACAACGTTGATTTACTCTGACAAACCATCACACCATCCTCTGTGTTCCACATAATATAATCTTTTATTTATTCATGTTGTAGTTTGTTGAGTGTAGAGTGTTGAGGCCCGTCCATGAGCCAAAACACAACATATAAACAAACAGAAATAAAGAAGAAAAACCCCACATCCCCTCATGTCCACATATTTTAAAACTCTCTCCTCTCAAGGGCCTTCTCTTCCATTTCCATCCATTGTGGTCTTCGTCGTCTCAACCCCCTCCCTCTCATCCTCTTCCTCATCATCATCATCATCATCATTATCATCATCATGGTGTGTTCTGGCGTCTCAGAGGCAGGTCAGGGCCACAGAGGCGAGGACGGACAGAGCGATGACTGTGTATCCTGAGCGGTAGACATCTGGGATTTTAAAACCTTTTCCCATGTCCCAGAACTGGGGAGAGGAAAGGAGGTAATTAAAGACCAGACAATTTGACACATGATGACACGTGCTCGTGCTTGCTTGCGTACTCTCGCACATTCGCACACTCAGAATAGCACGAGAGCTGCGAACGATGTCGTCTAGGGCTGTTCTCTCACCAGATGGCGGACACCGTTGAAGGTGTGGTAGGACACGGGGAAGGCGATCCCGAACTTTGCAAGGCCGATCAGGCCGGGACCGATTGACAGGGAGTGGATCAGGTCCAGGTAGTGTGGGTAGCTCCCCGGCAGGACCAGAGATGCCAGGGCAAAGGCCGAGATAGCTGGGAACACACACAGAGAGAGAGAGAGAGAGAGAGAGAGAGAGAGAGAGAGAGCGAGAGAGAGAGAGAGAGCGAGAGAAGGCAAGAGAGAGAGGGCGAGAGAGAGAGAGAGAATGAGCGCCCACTCCAGCAGACAGGAGATGGAGGTTGTAACGCCACGTGTCATTTGTTAACTAGCAGTCAAAAAGGTTCTCGTAGGATCCAGACATTTTTTTGTACCAGATACATCAATTCCTTAACAATCACTCTCAAGACCACACCACTCTCCAACCCATGAACGTCTGAGCAAAGTTGATGTGTCCTGTGTGTGTGTGTGTGTGTGTGTGTGTGTGTGTGTGTGTGTGTGTGTGTGTGTGTGTGTGTGTCTGTGTTAAATCAAGGTTTAGCCCCCCCCCCCCCCCCCACTATAAACATGTAATGGTTTGCACGGCGTGTTGTCTGCCTCTCCTAACCTGGTTAGATGACAGAAAACCATTAACCTCCCAATCCGAGGCCGCATGCCTTACAATGCAAAGCCGTCCCATCGAATGGCCTTTGTTTTGTCACTCTCAACAGATGCTTTTAACCAGGATCAATAGTGATGGGCCGAAGCGGCCTGGGGGTAGTCAAATGCTCAGAGCCGAACGGTCTGAAGAGTGCTTGTTGTGTTTTTATTTTTTTGGTCCATCAAGGCCACAGTAGATACCCGAAGCGAAACGGAGCACTCAGAACAGCCAATTTACGAGAAGTATATACTGACAGATAAAGTGCTCGCAGATAAAACATCCAAGCCACATAATGTACTGCTTCTAGGCTCGTTAAAAAAAAAAAAACTTTGATGGTTGTTCGTTTTTAAGACTTGACCTTTGACCCGTTTCAGAGACTTAGTTTAGGTTTTGGGACACAATTAGCATATACGTTCCATACAACCCAGACAACTACATAACAATCCAGTAAAGAATTACAAACAAATATCTAATACTCCATACTTAACTTTTAGTGGAATTCAATGTATGTGAATTAATGTAACGACATAACTAGAATTACATTTCTCTCAGAGGAAATAAGTAAGGTTTGATGTTTGATATCAATTCACCTAGCGGCCCATCTCGGTGATGGGCCGCTAGGCGAATAAGGCCCAATGTGGCAGTGATATTGGGGGGCAGAGCCAGGACAGGCGGAGCTGTGGTTACCTCCGCTGAGTCCCACGCCGGTCCCTCTGTGTGTGATGGACATCACCATGGGGACGGACCAACTGGAACAACAAGGTCAATGATAATTAGTACGGTTACAATTTGAAGGCTCGTCAATGACATTGATCCAGAGCCCGGGCACACCAGGAGGCGTTGGCTCTCAAACTACAGATTTTGCAGACGCATTCTTTTTTTTTTTTTTTTACTTGGCGTTGGCCCAGCATCCCTGGGATAGTCAGTTTATGAAGCACAAAATAAACTGTTTAAATTAAAAAAAGACAGGCAGACCCAAACACTGGTTATGCACTTGCCGTTTGTGATTGGCTCCAACATAGAGCTAAGCCGTGTCACTACACATCTGGCTCCAATATGAGCCAATCACAAACAGCAGTTGCTACAACCAATGTCTCCCTGCAGTCTTATTTTAGTTTGATTACGGTGCAAGTTATTCCCCTTTTAAATACAATCATTTCTCATTTACTGATTCAAAATATCACAAGAAAGTACTAGTGACATGGTTTACTTTTTAGAACATTGTAAATGTTTACCCTGTCTTTTGAAACACGTTACATACACTCAAGTGTTTTTAAGGGGCAAGTATGGGACCAATGAAATGCGGTCGCAGATCAAACAGTAATAGAGACAACACACCAACATGGAGGAGTTCAAGGGACAGAGAGACCAAGCCTCAAGTTATGTTAATAGAAAAGGCAGAAGAGGGAGGAGAAACTGCTAGTTAATGATTAGAAAGTATGTCTTCAACTCTAAAGGCAAAATGTTTCCCTTGTTGGGTGGGGAGGGGGGAGGGGGGTACTAAGAATTGTTAATAAGAGTATGATTGCGCTTTAAAGAGCTTATTGCACGAGGTGAGTCCAGATGCATGTAAATCAGCTGGAATTGTGCTTATTAGCTGTAGCCTATTCCGCTGCTTCACGAAAAGCACTCAAATGATGAAAAGACCATGCGCTATGAACTAGGGATTTTTATGGTAATAGTCTTTGCACTTTGGGTAATATATGGTAATAGGTTTTATACACTCCCCGAAACTATAGGAGCCAAAATGAGACAGAAGCCAACACAGCTGAACAATTTATTTTTATGGAATACTGTGTCCCATCTCCTACTGGTGCTTTGGGAACGGGGCCTTTGGGCTACAGCCCCTGATTTCAGAAACGGCAACGCTTACTTGTAGACGGTGATATGTGGAGACATGGGTCGGTCTAATTTGGTGTTTTTGGCCCAAAACTTGTTCATCTCCTCCTTTGCTGTGGTGCCCATTGGAGCGGTACTGTGACACACACACACACACACACACACACACACACACACACACACACACACACACACACACACACACACACACACACACACACACACACACACACAAAATTGCTGTGGTAACATGGACACAATGACAGCAAATAACAGCTATAAGGATATAAGCCATCATCTCTTTTGTAATTTTCAAAGTTTCGATTTTTGGAGAGAAAAAATATAATCACAAAAACCTGACAATGAAAAAAAGCAACATAATAGAATATTTTCTTTCCATATGAAGTAATAAATCTAACTTCTATGGTTAAATCTAAATACTGTTACATATCTTTGAAAAATACCACAAACAATAGCTTACACCTCTAGTACAGTGCACATATTAGCAAACACGACTTACTGTCTGCATAGAACAGCATACTGCGGTCTAGACAGGCACACCCCCTGCCTGGCCAATGTCCTGCAAAGAAAAGACAAAGACTTTGTGGTTTGAGTAACTGCAAGACAAAGAAAGTGTATTGAAACAGTGTATACAATAAGCAACTAATGATTATTTATCTTAACAATCATTTAATCTAACGAAAGCACAGAAAGTTAAAGAGCCAAATATTTGCATTTCTGAAGCAATTGGTATTTCTACTTGATAGGTCTCGGCAAATAAAAGGATACAAAAGAATATATATCAAAATAAACTTTTAGTTACCATAAAAGGAGTAATAAAACGCTCCATGACTCATTGTGACGCAGCAATCCTTAAGTGGTGTCTTAATTGCTTTGAGCCTAATTGGTCCTAAATCAATCATGTTGATATCAAGACGTTCTCCAGTTGGGCTTTTCGTTGAATATGACTTATGAGTAGAATGAAGGGTATTAAACACCGTACGTGAAGATGATATACAGACGATATGATTATAGATCATATGTATAGGGTGGTAAGTGATAAGACACGGGTCAATTGGACATGGGTGCTATAATTAGCAGCCCAATGCTAACTAAGGTCAAACAACCTTTAACAGCTTGTGAGTGTTTCCACACATCTCCACGCTAGGAGACAACACCATGATAATGTAATATACAAAACCATTATAATATAATACATAATACATATACTAATACATATAATATGAGCTCATCTGATTCTTGTAAAGTGAAAGCTAAACCAGAATAGGGGGCAGCCACGATGTCAAAACACGAGCCAACATGGACATACATAACACAAATATATATATCATTGTTATTATTTAGAAACTTAAATCATAACAGCATAATATGTGCTAGCTCCGATTCCCGTGTTAAGTTTGATATGGTTTGCTAACGTTAGCTCGCTAGCTGGTCAACATCACAACGCGACAGACCAAAGTGAGCCCGACGAGGACAGACGAACACGGGTTCCATCACACGTGTCCCGGTAGCATGCTAACTCCACCGGGAAAACATGAGAAAACACAAATACTGAGATACAAACAGTCGCACTGACCTTAGAAGCAACGCCATGTTTGACACACACACACACAAATACACACACACCGTAGGGATATGACGTACCAGGAAGTTGACATCGACGGGTCTGGTTACCTAAGAGCCGCCATTTTGAGAAGGTCAAAGTTAAATAGAAGTTGTGTTGATTGATGCTGTACATGTATTTGGTCATTGCACATTGTTTTTCTGTTGTTAAAAAGTGAAAGTGTGTGGCATAATATGTGTCCATGTCATGCGCTTGTGTCATTAAATTAATATTATTTAATTTAATGAAGAAAGTCAGCTATGTGTGACTGAGACAGTAAAACTAATTAGTTTAAATCTCGATCTCAAATATTTTCCTGTACTTTGATAAAAAATAAAAATAAAACAGATAGACAAACAAATAAATAATTAGATTAGACTGTCAAAGATACAGTCTGTTTTGGTTACGTTTTATGAGAAGTTAAGTCCCATTATAAACACCAAACAAATGGTCCTGGTCTGTTCCGAGTGGCAGACCAGTGACAGACCTACTCAAGTGTTTCCCAACCTGTGGGTCGGGACCCACTTGGGTTATGTGTAGGCTACTCCTATGAAAACTACTCCTAATCTCTTAATGTGGTACATATTGATATTAATCTCTTAATGTGGTGCGATGCACATATTGATATTACAGGCAGATGTAGAACAAAGTCAGCAGATGCTCAACAATATAAGAAGTTGGGGTCGCAAAAAATGTCAGACCTACAAATGGGGTCAAGGACCTCTCTACTGGTTTGGTTTACAAAATCTGTATATTTGTTTTAGTATGACTATTATTATTATTACTATTGTTGTTGAATGTTCCATATTTTTTGTGATAGGCTCTATATGTCTGGTAGCCTACTGTCATGGTGATTATCCTTGTATTTGGCTGATGTTCTGTTAAAAAGACAATGTTCAAAGACAATGTGAAATTGCATTCAGAGTGTATTTTACTTTAGTGATGCCACATCTCAGAGTAAAGCCGAGAAATACAATTTGTGTCTCACACAGATTAGTGAGAGACAAAACGTTGGTGGAATGGGAATTTATCTGATTTGATTAGTTCATGAAAAAAACACAACCCATCCTAGCCAGCTGTGTGCATGGCTTTATATGAGTGGAAGTGAAAACATGTTATAATATTCTTTGGTTGAAAGGTTAAAGTTCAAACAAATTCAGCTGTTGAGGAAGTTGGATACAATATTGATGTCCTTCTGTTACTGCTAAGACTCACAAGATGTCATTGTGGGAAAAGAGAAGATTTCAAGATCAGAAAATAGCAGCTTTGTAACAGACATTGCAGTATGAATGGAACTACGTCTTATATGGTCATCTTGTACAGACACTACCGATCTGATGTCCGACCTATAGTATAAATCATGTCCAAAACTACACTACATCATTCCGTAAAATATGTGTTTTATATATTTAGAGCCGATCACGCGCAACAATTGAGGCTATTTACATTTAAGATATTCACTACAGGTAGCCAGAGACATTATTCATACATTTAGTTCATATAGAAAATCAACATCTACATGCACTACATTCAACAAAAAATACAAAGATCTGTCTAATTTCTATTTTCCTGTAAAAGCATTGAATCATTGTTCAATTTCAAGCTAAATAAAAGAAAATTGTCCACAATATTATAGAATGGCAAATGGAATCCATTTTATTAGGCAAACAGCATCGGTAATTTTGTATTGTACAATAAGCCGTGCTACATTATTTTTCATCATTTATTTGAGGCACAGCAAGGTAAGGTCTGATGGAGAAAGAAATACAAATCTCAAAGCACAATCACAAGCTTATTTGGCCGATGTTCTGTTAACATCAGCTTATAAGCAGTAGTTAAAATTATCCATGCAATATAACAACTGACAGACAGACTAACACCTAACACACACACACACACAGACACACACACACACACACACACATACACACACAGGATTGAAACTGACATTTTATGAATGTTAATAATACGTCTCCTGTTCCACCCAACCTGCAAGAGAAGGAGAGACGCAGGGTGAGAGACACGGGGCGGAAGACCAAAGTGACAGGCGAGCAGCTCACATAATATCCCTTTTGTGTCGCTCCATTTGCATTCATCTCATTCCCTCGCGTCTCTGCACGTTTCCAAACTAATCACCCCCCTTTTTTAACGTACAATCTCAGACCGGCGGCCCGTGACACCCAGATTAACAAAGATGATTAACTGTCACAATAAATTGTATTTGTCTTGGCAGGCCCTGCTCCTCATCGACCGAAAGAACCGGCGGTGGAACGAACCCAGACTTTGTGTCTCTACACCCGCCGTGTGATCTTAGGGCCATGTCAAATCAGTCCACGTCAAAGTCCCTTCATTTCCTTTCTCTTTTTTTTCCCACCCGTCTGCATTGCTGCTGTTGCCGGTTGGACAGACGTAAATTTGTTTCTTGATGAATTCTTACATATTTATTTCCCCAGTGGTTTCAGAGCGTAACAATGGCCGCCTTCCTTCTAATAGAGCTTCATTAGTACTCATAATCCCACAGTTCAAAGGCCTTCCCGTTTTATGCCGTATTTGCGCCATCCCAAAATCATTACGCTCACACTTGCATTACAAATGGCCCTCAGTTAGCGCTTGGCTTCTCCTAGACTTGGAGTACACACGCCAGCATACTTAAGAGTCAGACAAATGCTGATGGAGGTCTGGCTTCGCTTCCCAGCAGCTGTGCACTGGCAGAACTCAGAGAGTTTGTTCAAGTTCTGACATCTGGATTTAGCAGTGACCAGGTACAAGGTACAAGGAACGACTGCACTCCACTGGATTGCTGTCGCAGCGGTGGAGCAAAAACAAAATGGCTGACCTCATTCTTTCTGAATCTAGTGGGTGGATGAACGATCACACCCCATCCCCTGCTGCTAGGCTGAAACGCTATTATATACTATTTTTGTCCTACATTTGTCACACGCAGGTAGGGGTTAGGGTATCTTGCCCAAGAATGCCTACAGGTATGTCACAGACATTGGGGATTGAAGCCAGTAAACCTCCGCCCTAGCATTACACTATCCTGCCCCAGGATAGGAATATCATCTACCATGCTGCCTTCTTTAAAGCCCTTTAAACGTTTAAAGCCTACATTTGATCTCTCATTTAAGATATATCTTTTGAAAGACATTTGTCATTGGACATTTTTAAGACAGGATTCTCTCTATCTGCCCTCTGTTGCGGTTTAGGTGGAGCCAAACTGTGCGGTAACCAATGTAGCAGTTAATTATATATATTAAAACAAAGCAGTACGTTGACAGGTATGGCTGGGATGTGAGCCATGGCGTGGGGCCACGGCGTCTACTTAGCTCACCACTGGGCCGATTCAGAATACTCATCAGGAACCTTTATCCTAAATAACATCAGGATTAATGAGAGCCGCGCTGAGGCTAATTAAACCATTCTCTGTAAGGCAGAGAAAGAGAGACGGACATGGTTTCTGTGAGCAGAGATCGTTGGGGAGCAGAGACGACAACAAATGTTGTAGATGTTCTATTGACACGATGGAAACCCCCCCAACGGTTGAACAAAGCCGACAAAGTGTGCTACCGTTGAATTATTTCACTTGTGTGTTTTCTATCTTGTGATCTACCTACCTCCAGGGTACCGTCTCAAGATCAGTTTGCGGATCTCGTCGTAAATGAAGATGATCAGACTGTAGGGGAAGGCGCAGAACCACCACGTGATTCTAGAAGGAAGGAAGGAAGGAAGGAAGGAAGGAACGATGGCAGAGAGAGAGATGGTGTGATTGGTGAATGAGGCAGTGTAAAGTGTAAAAGGAAAAAAGCAAGTGAGTCACTGATAAAGTGGAGAACAGTTACATCCGATGAAGGCATTTTCCTTTATATCACGGGCATTTAAGAAGACCACAGACTTCATTTCAAGTCCAGAGTGACAGACTAATGGCAACGTCTTAGGAGTCTTAAAGTGGATTTTCCGGTCGACTGGTGATGTGCGTGAGAGAGAGAGAGACCAAGAGAAGAAAGAGAGAGAGAGAGAGAGAGAGAGAGAGAGAGACCAAGAGAAGAAAGAGAGAGCGAGAGAGAGAGAGAGAGAGAGAGAGAGAGAGAGAGAGAATTTTGCAATTGGTTTTCATATGTTATAGATTTTCTATATTTTCTATTGCTATTATTCTCCCTATAATTGTATTCATGCCAGG